>PVJI01028591.1:0-16368 GCA_004026765.1 Micronycteris hirsuta
CTCCCTCCTTTCTTCTTTCTTTCTCATTTAATTTTTATTGTATTTTTTCCATTACCATTTAGTTCCCTTATACCCCTTCCCCCCACAAGCACCACACTGCTGTCCATGATCGTGAATCTTTTTTCCTTTTTGCTCAGTCCCTCCACTCCCTAACCTCCCCACTAGCAGTCTTTTGAATAACTAAAGACTATTCTTTATTCTATTCTTATTCAAAATTTTACTTTGTAGTTGTGCTATCTCATTCTTTTTCCTTTTTTGAATTCATAATTACTGTCATCCAGGAACCCCACTACCTCTTCTGGTTCACTTTGTTTCACATTGTTTAGTCAGTCAGAGAATTACTTATATCTCCTTGTCTTGCTGTCACATTTGAAAATAATGGTGCTATCGCTATTTTTTCCCTTCTAATACATAGACACAATAATTTATGAGTTCAAGTTAACTCAAATATCTGATCTCTTCATTGCCGTACTTTAACTTCTAAGAATCTCCGTAGAAAATGACACAAACCAGAAAATTTAACTGTTAAAATGTATGACCTGTAAACTTAGTAAGGAGGGGGAATCCTTTACATGTTCAGCACAAACTCACTTTCTGACACCATGTAGCATCTTTAGTGAGGCGATTCATTTTTTTTTTTTTTTTTTTTACTAAGTGCCTTTGCACACGATTCCGACACTGAGGGCAGTAAGCATTAAATCATTCCTCTTTCTCTTCTACAACTACTCACTGATTTATTAATCTCTGATTACTTTATTATCTGGCTCTTGCCAAATAATTTCATAGAGATTTCACATGGACCCTGGTTTCATTAATTGGCCTTTTTCCACTTTTTTTTTTTTTTCATTTTTGTCTCTTTTCTCTACTTGGAATATATCACAGGAGAAAAAACTTATGATTAGACAACTCTGAAATGATACAGGGCTGCTGGTGACCTGCTCAACTATCTAGGGACAGAGAGAGAGAGATTCTAGGTTTCTTCTTCTGGAAAATAGCCATTTTATTTCTGGGAGTGGAAGGGGATGTCTTTACACTCACTACCCTGGGCTAGAGAGCGACACATGTCTTAAACATTACCCTGAAGTTTCCCCTATACGAATGTTCTGAACTTAACTGTAAATGCCTTACTCAGAGGGTCTGGACCAAACAGAAATGTGAAATAAACATGGAAAATAGTCTCTCAACAATAGTTATACTTTGAAAAATTTGAACAAATAGTAATGATTACCACTTTTTCATGACATTTTTCCATATAAATCATTTAAAATTTATTGAATAATTTCAATTGAAATTTTTCTTACAGTTTTCTTTCACATCATACTTAAAGCAGTCTTACCCACAGCTATGTAACAAAGCTCTTTTGATTTAATTTGTTGGTATGGTTTCATTAACGTATTTACTTATTTATTATACATTTAACTTTATTATTCTTATTTTATTTGAAATAAATTTTAGCATAAGGTTAATATTCACAATGGCTAATTTATCATGTCACTAACTTTATTTGAATATTCTTTTTTAAGAGTTGAAATTGTGCAAGTCTCATAAAATAACTGCACACACAGATACATTCATACTTTTGACAGATTGTAAAATTTATTTTTTGCTTTATTAATCCATATGAATATTCTCTAGAATGACTTTACCTTTTAATATATATTTAATATTTAATAGAGTTTAAAGTAATTTTGTTTAAGTATTGAGAAAGTTGATGCCATACATACAAAGTGTTTACACATATCATACTAAAAAGAGATATTTCATAAATAGAAGAGGATTCTTAAAAAGTCAGGAAATTTGGATCCAGGACACAAGTATAGGTTTCAGAAGTGCACTTTAGGGATAGGATGCTATCTCCACTCACGGGTGGAACTAATAATGGTAAGCAATAGCGTCATATTTGCAGTTTGTCATTTGGATTTTGGAGAACTTATTTGCTAAGGAATTCTGGGTTATACATATGCTCCTTCTCTTTTTGCTAATGCTGATTACTTTTCTGCCATGTCACTTGTGAACCTTATTTCACTTTTATTGCCGAATTAGTTACATAATGATATTATTTAGAGTGTTGATAACTTTTTTAAATGTTTAGACTGTTAAGCAAAATGACATTAGTTGTTTTTGCCTATCTAGGATTCCTCTTCAATGACATTTCAATCTTCCATCGCTTACAGTTTTAACTTGATGGTTCCCATCTTATTTAGTCTATGGCAATCTGTCTCTCTCCTACAGAAATTTGATTTTATTTAGGGGAAAACAGTGAAGAAATAGCCCATTAAACTATTTCCTGGAAACTGTGCTAGTTCTTATTTTATCTGAGGTGGAATTCTTCAGTTTTTTCCTGTCATTGTATGAGTTAACCTATATATTGATATCTGTCTAATATCTTTTATGTATTCAATTTCTTTTAATCTGTGCACATGGTAACAAAAGTCAGCTAGTGCTGCCTGCAACCACTGTACAAATAATAGAGAATGGGCTGGACCCACGAGTTGCTGGGAACAGGCTTTAATCTGTTATTGAGCTGACATAGGGCAAAACGCAGTGGTGATCTCTTTGATTTTCTGGGATGTAAAAGTAACATTCCATACTAGCTAATTAAGTTATCACCTATGGCCACAAAGAATGCTGCCTACTCTGGGGAAAACTGGGTAATTGAGTAGCTGAAGACACAGTGTAACTTGAAGAAGATGAAAAATTATGTAATCATGGTGAGGGGAAAAGGCTGTGCATCCAATTAAATAAGAGAAGATAATAAGCATATCCTTAAAAATGTTCCCCTGCTACAGAAACTTTTAGCACAGAATCATTGTGCTAAAAGAATGTGATATTTGTAGCCACATGATTAAAATCATTGAAAGGAAAAGTTAGTGCTCAATTTTTGATTTGATAAATTAGAACATTATTGTATTCAAATCCCTTCTAGAATTCTACCATGAAAGTTAAATAAATTCAAATAATGAGAATGAAAATGTGCAGATTCAGGAATACACTAGTAAATGAATTATAGATTTGATTAACCAGCTTAAACTCAGCCATGAATTCATTTCCAAGTAATTTCTATTCAACTGTGACTTTTTTGAGCATCCCTTGAAACATTTATGGAGCTGGGGTGAGACTGTGTCAGAGAAAAATGTAAAGTTTTTGTTCAATAGCACCTCAATATCTTCTAGAGCATAGTAGTCTTTTTTTTTGTATTTTTAATAACTGAGCTCAGTGAATTATTAGGAAAATGCTGAAAGTGTTCATTTAACTGCTTCTTTTGATATTCATATTTTTTCTCTTTTGGTTTGTGTTAGAACACAAACCCTCATAATAGTTGTAAGATTAAGAACAAACTGACAGTAACAATATGGGAGGTGGGAGGGGATTATGCTGGGGAAGGGTTGTCAGGTATGTGTATAAAGGATGCATGGGCAGAGCCAAAGTGGGGTAGGATAGAGGATGGGAAGTGGGGATGGATGGAGCAGGGGAGAGTAGTAGGGGGAAAATGGAGACAATTGTACTTGAACAACAATAAAAAAAAGATATTTGCATCTTCCTTCTCTTGTTTTAAAAGATTTTATTTATTTATTTTTAGAGAGTGGGGAAGGGAGGGGAAAAGAGAGAAAGAGAAACATCGAAGTGAGATAGAAACATCTATCAGTTGCCTCTAAAAGTTGCCCCACCTGGGAAACAAACCAGCAACCCAGGCATGTGCTCTGATGGGAATTGAACTAGCAACCTTGCCTGCACGATGAGGCCCAACCAACTGAATCAAACCAGTCAGAGCTTCTTCTCTTTTGATAGAAGTTGCTCTTCTGCTAATCTTGTTGATGTAGCAGATCCCTCTACATTACTGATATCTAAAAACTGGCAACATTGCAGAGGGGTATTTGCTAGGTTTACAGGAGACTCTTCAAATATTCCATATTCAAGCATATACCTGGTATGAAGGAGGGATACAGGCAAGATGCAGCTTCACCCTGCAGAGCATCCCCAGAATGTGCTCCACTGCGCACCACAGGCTTTAGATGCAGTGCTTTCCCCCTCTAGTGGATATCCCTTCTGAATGATTGAAAAATAAATTTAAGATTTGCATACTTCTCATAGAGTCTTCTCAATTCACCCAAACTCATGGGATTTCACCACATCGAATGAGAAAACTATTCTGTCCTACTATCCATAAACTTTTCTGCTTCATTCTATGTAACTTCTGCTATTTATGTGACACAGAGATACTCAGAGGAAAGAAAAAATAATAAACTGTAAGAAGGCCAGATAGAAGATAGGAGGAAAGGATTCTCATTCCCTGATGAGATTCCTTGCTCTTTCTCTGCGTACTCTTTTATTTACGCGGAGGAAGTGCCGATGGTGGGAAGCCATTTGTTTCTCGTGGAATGCCACTGCTTAGGAGATCTAACGGGGTCACTGACAGTCATCCAAATTAGAAAGTGAAGCATATTCCACTTTTTACATTTTATCTGTGAGCTAACTGTACATTTGGTTCTATACACTTACTTAAGAAGAAAAATTGCAAATGATTATAAAATAAGGAAAGCAACTGTACATCTCAAGCATCTGAATGTAAGTAAACACTTTCACCACTAAATTGTAGAAATGAATAAAATCTATATTTACCATTGTCTGAGGTAATGTAGAATTAAAATGTAGAATAATGAGTTTTCACTCATAAAATATAGCAGAAATGTATTAATGAATTTTCATATCTGAAGGACTGATTTTGTTAAATTTTGAGATTATTAACTAAAGAAACAAAAACAATGACCATTTAGACTGGACTTACCTTACAAGTGTACTTACTAGAAATCTTGTGGTTCTTAAGTGACTTAGTTGTCTAGTGGAAATCAGCATGCAAATTTGGTGCTCAAAGGACACCAAACAAAGAAATCACATGATATTTGAAGATAAGTAAGCTTCAAAGATATTGACTTCAGGATTCAGAAAGATTTTGAAATTCTGGATATATTTTAACAAATTAATTGAAAACTATTGCCGAGTTATATTCCCTGAGAGATACTAGAATGTACTTCCTTCACCAACTTTAAGGAAGAGATTTGCAAAAACACAGGTTTCAAAAAATGCATACATCCACAAATGGCGTAGTAAGGAGTTCCAATTGAAAAGCGTTCTCTAATTCTAGTGTGTCTGGATGGATTACAAACATTGGAGTCTAAGTTTAAGAAACAAAGTGGATATGATTAACATGTGTTTCTAAGGACAGGAATAGTAGGCCAAAAATAGCATCATTGGAGAGGAATGTTCAGGCCATCCTGTGAAGCAGGGGTCTACATCCTCCCAGCCTTGGGTTGGTTCTGGTCTGTGACCTGTTAGGAACCCGGCAGCACAGCAGGAGGTGAGCTTGAATGTAATGCACTTGAAGCATCCCTAAGGCATTCCCCCTTCCCCTGTCTGTGGAAAAATTATCTTCCATGAAACCAATCACTTGGGGACTGCTGCTATAAGGAACTACTGTATTTTTCCATGTATAATGTATCCCCATGTATTTTGTGCACCCCATTTTTGGCCCAAACTTTCAAGAAAATAATTTCATTTTAATTTTTAATTTAATCATTCATTTATTTATATTTAGAGACAAAACTGATTATCATATTATAAGGTATTGTTTTACATACAGATATCATTATTGCTTCCTACAGTTATGCTTTTAATGCATAAGCATAAATGAAATAATTAAAAACATTTATATAGATATTATAATATGCATCTTTATTTTTCCCTCAAAAATTTTGGGAAGAATGTGTACATTACACATGAAAAAACATGGTATTTGTTTTATATATCAAAGCAACAACTATATAATTTTATTACTTGAGTATTCTTTTATTTTATTATATAATACAGTTAACAACAGCTTGACGTGATACATTACATTATAGAGTTACAATGCTTCCCTCAATTTATGTATCCAGTCATGGCATATAGTCCTGAAATGAAGACAAATAATGTGCTCAAAAGCACATGTTCATTTTGTGATTCTTTTTTTCAAGCTTCTCCGAAAATATCACTGATCTTGCACTTATTTACTCACGTGATTAAGCTGTGGCAAAAAGAAAAATATACATAATTATTGAGTATTACTGGATACTGGGTCTAATTTAGCATTATTCACTGTGGTCTGCTGATATAAATAAAGTTTAGGAGTCTCAAGAGAAAAATGGAGTTTACATGAGTGCTACATGGTAGGTACAAGTGAGCTCATATCTGCATGGTGGTCACATTTCCTGACCATGATCACAATTGATATACCCTCTTGTTTATTTTTTCTTTTGATTTCTTTGTCTGAGGCGACATAACATTAAAAATATTGATATGAGCAAGGTCTGAGATTTTACTGCCTGTGTTTTCTTCTAGGATCTTTATGGCTTTGGGTCTAACAGTTAAGTCTTTATTCCATTTTGAATTTATTTTTTTTATGATTTTATTTATTTATTTTTAGAGAGAGGAGAAGGGAGGGAGAGATACAGCAATGTATGGTTGCCTCTCACATGGCCCTCACTGGGGACCCGGCCCGCAACCCAGGCATGTGCCCTGACTGGGAATCGAACCGGGACCCTCTGGATCCCAGCCTGTGCTCAATCCACTGAGCTACACTAGCCAGGGCTTGAATTTATTCTTGTGTCTGGCATAAAGAGATGATGTAGTTTCACTTTTCTCCATGTGTCTAATTTTCCCAACACAATTTATTGAATAAACTAGCTTTAGCCCATTGTATGTACTTGCTTACTCTGTCAAATATTAATTGACTGTAAAGGTGTGGGTTTATTTCTGGACTCTCTATTCAGTTCCATTAATCTATGTGTCTGTCTCTATGCTGGTACCATGTTGTTTTGATTACTATGGACTTATAGTACAGTTTGATATTAGGTAGTATGATTCCTCCAACTTTTGTCTTCTTTTTCTAGAATTGGTCATTGTTGCTATGTAGGGCCTTTTGTTATTCCATGTAAATTTTTGAACTACTTGTTCTATGTCTGTGAAATACATCTTTGGTATCTTAATAGGAATGGTGTTAAATCTATATATTGCTTTGGGTAGTATGGACATTTCATAATGTCAATCATTTCTATCCATGAACACGGTATGTGTTTACATTTACTTTTATCTTCTTTAATTTCTTTCTTCAGTGTCTATAATTTTCTAAGTACAGAACTTTTACATTCCTGCTTAGATTTATTCTTAGGTATTTTATTATTTTTAAAGAAATTTTGAATGTGATTTTTATCTTAATTTCCTTTTCAGATAATTCATTATTGGCATATAAAAACAACTAATTATTGGATATTTATTTTATGTCCTGCGACTTTACTGAATTCATTTATCAGTTCTAGTAGTTTCTTGGTGGAATTTTTAGTGTTCTGTATGTACAGCATCATGTCATTTGCAAACAGACAGTTTTACTTCTTCCTTTCAATTTGGATACTTTTATTTTTTCTTCTTGTCTGATTGCTATGGCCAGCACTTCCATTACTATGTTGAATAAGAGAGGTGAAAACAGACATCCCTGTCATCAAATGAAAAGTATTTGTACAGCAAATAAAACCATCAACATTAAAAGACAACCCACTGAATGGGAGAATATGTTTGTAGCTACATCTGATAAGGGGTTAATATCCAAAATTTATAAAGATATAAAACTCAATACCACAAAAACAAACAATCCAATTAAAAAATGGTCAAAGGACCTGAAAAGACACTTCTCCAAAGAGGACATGCATATGAAAAGATGCTCAACATCACTAATCATCAGGGAAATGAAACTAAAACCACAGTGAGATGCCATCTCACACCTGTCAGAATGGCTGTCATCAATAAATCAATGAACAACAGGTGCTGATGAGGATGTGGAGAAAGGGGAACCCTTCTGCACTGTTGGTGGGAATGCAGACTGGTGTAGCTACTGAGGAAAGCAATATAGAGATGCCTCATAAAATTAAAAGTGGAACTGTCTATGACCCACAATTGCACTCTTGAGAATTTATCTGAAGAAACCTGGAACTTAAATTGAAAGAACATACACACCCCTATGTTCATTGTAGTGTTATTTTCATTTGCCAAGATGTGGAAGCAGCCCAAGTGTCCATCAGTAGATGAGCAGATAAAACAACTATGGGACATTTACACAATAGAATACTACTCAGCCGTAACAGAGAAGAAAATTTTACCCTTTGCAACAGCATGGATGGACCTGAAAAACATTATGCTAAATGAAATAAGCTAGTCAGAGAAAGATATATTTGATTTCACTCATATGTGGAATCTAATGAACAAGCTGAAGTAACAATCAAAATAGAGACAGAATTATAGATAGGGAATAAGATGACAGCTCAGCGTGGGGGTGAGGGAATCAAGCAAAAAAGAAAAAGTACTCATGGACATGGACAACAGTGTGGTGCTTGTTGGGGGGACTATAAGGGGGGTAAATAGTAATGGAAAAATATAATAAAAATAAATTAAAAAAATTGATATACCCTCGATTGACCATAATTTATAACAAGTTTCCTGATCTGTGGATAAGATTTATAGTCATAGGGAGGGACAAATGGCAATTATTGATATAGATCTTTAAAAAAATTGTTAACTAAAACTGTACTCATTCTAAAAGAATTGCTCTGAAATTCAAACATCAGAACGACTTCATAGATTGATTGATGTCATGCCTTTTTTCAATCCTGTAGTAGATCCCATGGAAAGGTCTGATAGCTTTGGTAAAATGACACATGTTTATCATAGGCTCAATTACATTTTGACCTTGATTGAGTATGTGTCAAAGAACATAACATATTTCATCAAAATATTTTCCTTTCTTCCCAAGCACTGGAAAGTTTGCTTTGCCCCAACTCCCATGCTTTCAGACTGGATTATGTGGCTGAGTTCAGGCCAACTTTGGGAGAAATAAAGCATAATGTATTGAGGCCTAAATGTAAAACATTATTGCAGTTTCTCACATTCTATTCTCTGCTTGAATGGCTTGGAGTAAAGTACTCCAGAAATGGTGAATAGCACCTGATAGAATTCTAAATTCCTGAATATGTTAAATGGACTGTAGCCATCAAGAAATCACCAAACCAGGGTCATCAGCATGAGATTACAGATGAGCGAGAATGAAATCTTTATGGTGTAAAGTCATTGAGATTTGAGGGGGGTTATTTTTGCTTATGCTGAAATGTGTAGACCTACTTCCCTGTTCCTTCCTATAGTTACTCAGTTTATCTCCTGGTGACTTTTTGCTGCTATTAACTGTTCACCCCGTCCATACTAAACACAACACACATTTGAAGTTTATAGTCTCTTATTGGAGACATTTTCATTTTGTCTCAGAGTGTTACAATTTGAATTGAACATTACACTAGTCCACTGTATTAATGAGATCATGTTGATAGTTCCTGCAGACTGGAAAATAATAGCTTATATGGCTTGGTAAGACACAGAGCTTTCGTACACATAGAATAAACCACATTCACACAGACTCTGAGACTTGCAACCTGAATGGACTTTCATACTTCAGTGATATGAAATTTCAGGAAAGTACTATTGAGTCAAAGGAGAATTATTTTTAGAGTTTTGGACTTAAACTATATGTGGCACACTTGGAATCCTTATATATTGTAGAAAACATACATACATTTTGCCTTCCTTGTTTTACTTTTTTGTGAATTAAATAAAAAAAAAAACATGTTTAATGCAGCCCAAATATAGGAAAAACTAGCATTTGAGTATTGCTCCACAATCTCTCCTTTTCCTTACTGCCAGCCTTCATGTGGTGTTACTATTTTTCAAAATTAAATCCATAAAAACTACACATTTGTGTTGCAGTCTATTCCAAAGACCACAGTTTACCCATTAGATTAGAAAATGCTAATGAAAGTTGTCATAATTTCCTTGTTTTTTTTTAATTCAGAGCTCATATTAATGTCTGTAAAATATCTCAGTCTTAGATGTGTTCACTTATTTAGTATCTACCTTTCCACAATAGAAGATAAACACACCTAGAACAGGATTTTGCTTTATCTTTCTCAAAATACTCACTGTCCTTAGGAAAGTCTGTGGTTTAAGGGAGGGAGTCAATTGATGTTTGTTGAGTGAAGATGAGTTGGCTGTCTCCGTTTCTGGCAGATATTCTTCTAATCTGGCTGCATGTGAGGAAATAGTCTCTGTATGTTATTGAATAATTTTCTTTACTTTTGTATTTTCTTTTCCTTCCCTTTCTTTCTTCCTTCCTTTCTCTTTCCTTCACATCTTTGTATATTCAGTATGGATTGAAACCTGTTACTTACCTGAGGGTATAATAATCAACATCTATTCTAAATGATCATTACCTAATATAAACCAGTTGTTAAATAATTTCCACATTCTCCCTCTGCATTTCCAAACCCTTTCACTATACATTCACTACCTTTACATGGAGGTTTGCTTAGGTAGCCCACAGAACACATCGCAGTTCTCCCAGTAACCTCACTTAGTTTATATTCTCAAATAGCACCAGAGAAGTCACCTCCTACCAACTCTTTTACAGTACTGTCCTGCTATCACAGTACTGTCTATTCTATCCTTCTGAAGCACTTCCATTCACTGTCTGCTGCTCATTTATTAGTTTAGACACATGATTTCTTTCTACCCAAGACAGTGCAATAATATTCTGACTGGTTTCCCTGATCACTCTCCTGCATACCATTAAACAAGCATTTCTCAATTGAATCTTTTAGAATCATGGTTCTAGGAAATGTTCTAAAAATACACATCAGTGTTTTAAAGACTTGGAGATAAACTACCAGTGAGAAACATGCAGATTATTATTAAAGAGCAGATGCTTTTTAGTAAGACTTTATGCATTCAAATTTCAGCACTTTCCAGTACATGAAACAATGCCAGGCACAAATTATGTGCTCAATATGTACCTGTAGGTTTGAGAATAGAATCTTATTGATAGATAAGTATTATTGGAATATTAGTTAACATTCAAAAATCTCATTTTCTAGTCTTATAAATGAGCTAACAATGTGTAGAGCTGCATTTGAAGAAACTAAACAACAATAAAATAGAGAATTGATTAGTTTCATTATGTAAAAATCAAGAAAGTGTGTACTTTGAGGTTTGAAGCCACAGGGCTATCAAAAACACAAACTTCTTCTAGTTTTCTTCTTTTCTATCCCAACACACACGAGGAACATTACTTTTTTATGAGATTATGGTGAATCTTCTAGCATCTCATTTATGTCAAATGCAGGAAGAATTGAGAAAGTAAACGTTTATAAATTTCCTTTTCATCTGGAAACTGGTAGTCTTCTCTAATGCCTCACCAGTTAAATGCTCCTTCCTTCTCATTGGTCAGATCTGGGACAAATAGCTATGCCTGTATTCTAGCAATCAAGGGAAACAATATCTTTTAAGTATATATATATATATATATATATATATATATATATATATATATATTGCAACATTATAGTTATATTAGTAAGTTATTAGAATAAATAGATATATATGGGCATATGAGCTTTTCTACTAAATGAACCTAATCATTTGTAGTTAAAGCATTAATCATTTATTTATTATTCCTATGTCTGTGTTTCAACAGAGAGATTTTGCTCATCTGAACTAGGTTCTGCTAAACTCAATCTCCCTCGTGCTTTCTGAAACCTGGATGATCCGGCAGTTAGCTCCCTGTCAGTTCTGGTTGTGAGGAGTAAGTGTGGTGCTGGGCTACCTACAAAGTCTATCCAGAAAGGTCCAGATAGATAACCAGATTATGAGAACAGTTGGTGCGACTTTGATGATACCTGGCAGCCAAAGAGACTGGGCTGGAATGCACATGTGTGAACAATGACAACTTCACTGTACTAGTCAGTGGGAGCAGTAGATGCCATTGAGCATGTGTACTGTGTGGCCACCACATTCGAAATGACTGAGCAAGTACAACAATGAATCTGCATCAAATTTTGTGTTAAGCTTGAACATTCCTCCAAGGAAACTATTCAGAAGATTCAGAAGGCTGAAGCTATGGGCAACCAGTGATCGGCAGCTTTATCACGACAACTCGCCCACTCATGTATAATGTCTTGTGCAGAGTTTTTTGGGAAACATCAAATCACCCAGATGATTCTCCCCCAACTACAGCTCATATTTGGCACCCTGCAACTTCTGGTTTTTCCAAAACTAAAAGTATCCTTGAAAGGGAAGAGATTTCAAACCATTGATGAGATTCAGGGAAATATGATGAGGCAGCTGATGGTGATTAGGACAACTGTGTGAGGTCCCAAGGTGCCTACTTCGAAGGGGCCTTTGAGACATTATTGTCCTGTGTGCAATGTTTCTTGTATCTTGTATCTTCTTCAACAAATGTCTCTATTTTTTCATATTACATGGCTGAATACCTTCTGGACAGACCTGGTATATCTTACCCAGGAGGCTAGCTTGAGGCAGTTCACAAGGCAGCAGAAAGTATGTTTCCAAGAACTGCAAGAGGGCAAGACCCAAAGTGCAAGCGATTTTCACATCACTATTGTATCTTTAGCCAAATTAATCCATATAGTCAAGCCAAGATTCAATGTGGACAGATATTACCAACTAGCACAGCCATAGGGAAGCAATAACAGACATGGACCATAGCTATAAATAGTTAAACACAGTTGCTAGCTGTTTTTGCCTTAATATAACCAATCATTTCTTGGGAGAAATAAGTAAGATGACTTAAAGTGTACAGCACAATATCATGAACATAGTCAATATTCTATCAAATTTAGTTATTATATTTTAAATATTAAACAAATTTTTAACTAAAAACGTACTTTTTCTTAATAATGGATTTTTAACTAGACATATAGTATCGCAAGATGCTATTGTTATATAGAAAGAAATATCTGGCAAAACATTACTCTGAATTCTTCTCAACACTCTGCCAGCATAGATTCTCTAAATAAATATCTGCTCCTGCTGTTCTCCTCACTAAACCCCACCGTGACTTCCTGTGGTTACCTCATAAAGAACAAACTGTGTGCTTAACCTGGAGGGCCCTCTGTCATCTTAACTGTAACGATCTCTTCAGCATAGTAACTACTTTTGATATGAACATTGTGCAATCATTTTTAATTAAAATTTGCAACACCGTATTAGAGAGCAGCAATCATTAGAATAATACCAGTTTATCTTTTGCTAATCCTCAGGAAATTGGATAATGTTTTTCTGGATAAGTATCCCTGATATATTAATATCACTATATTATACACAGTAGCAATGTGAAATTTATATGGAGAAATGTGCTTTTATTTTTAATTGAATATATATTAATGCCTTTGAATCTATGATATATGTTATTTCTAAACAATATCAAGTTGTTAATCAACTTAATAAAGTGGATAATATTGAGATAAGCAAGTGTCATGGACTAATCTCTACAGGGCCAAGATAATTTCAAACCTAGATTTCAAGTAGTCTCAACAGATTTATTGCCCAGATGTGTCAAGCAATATTAGTATATCAAACTTGTCTTTTAAAAACAATACTATATGTTATATATATATATATATATATATATATATATATATATATATATAAGTTGTTCTTTTAGTTAAATATTTTAATATATGTTAATTGATTTATATTCATGTTAGTGTATAGGTGGCTGGGCACTATTTTCATCCAATTTATACATTTCTTTCACATTCTTTAGAATGACCATTTTTCATTATGAACTTTTTAATATAATTATATTTTAATTTAATTATTTTTCTTCTTGTCTTAGAGTCCACTTGGTGCAAATATTTTTTGCACTGAAAGTTGCTTGATTTGTATCTCTCCATAGTTCCTTTTCATTTTTCATGTATCTTTATATTGAAGGATTATCTTTTATAAGGCATGTGTATTAATTTTCTACCGATGCCTAAAAATCTTTATAGCTTAAAATATTCCGTATTAATTATCTCTCACTCGCTGTGAGTCATGAGTCTGGACTTGGCTCAGCTAATTTTTTTACTGTCAACATTTTCGGCTGAGCTGTATTCTAAACTAGATGTTCAAATGGGAAAGATTCCATTTCCAAGTTCATTCAAACTGTTTGAAGAATTTATTTTCTTGTAGTTGAAGGTCAGAAGGCCCCAGATTCTACCTGGTTGTTAGATAAAGGTCACTATTAGCTCCTTGAGATCTACCGCAGCTTCTAGAGACTGGACACAATTACTGGTTATATGAGTTTTCACAATGTGGCGGCTTTTTCATTAAGGTATCAATCAATCAGAGTGTCTGGAGTGAGTCTTCTAGGACATTGGAGTTTTATATAATAGGTAGAATATAATCAAGTAATGATAGGCATCAACTTTGTAATAATATAATACTTAGAAATAAGACACAGGTCTTCACTACACTTGGAGGAGAGAGGTAAGAAGAATTACACAAAGGGATAAAGACTAGAAGATCAGGAGGTGTGGATTATAGAAGAATATGTTTTTTTTTCCTGTGACATAAAATATAGTTCATTTTCTTTTAAAATTTAGTTTGTTTATAATGATCTAATAATTGGATTACTTAGTCTGTTTACATTTATTGCAATTATTGATATATCTAGAAAGCAATGCCCCATGACTCTGATTTTATTATTATTTTTGGCCAGTATTTTTCTTTGCTTTTATATTTTCTTCCTTTATTTTAGGTCTAGCCCTGAGTTATTATAGAATTAAGGATATGGAGAAAAGGGAACCCTAATGCACTGTTGGTGGGAATGTAGACTGCTGCAGCCACTGTGGAAAACAGTATGGAATTTCCTCAAAAACTTACAAATAGAACTACGTTTTGAACCAATAATTCCCCTGCTTGAAATTTGCTATAAGAATTATGAAACATCAACTCAAAAGAAGCTATGCACCTTCATGTTCATAGCAGCACTATTTAAAACATACAAGAGTTGGAAACAGGCTCAGTGCCCAGCAGCAGATGAGTGGATAAAAAAGCTGTGATACATTTACACAATGGAATAGTGCATAACCAAAAAAAAAAAAAAAGGAATTCCTACCTTTTGAGACAACATTGATGGAACTGGAGACTATTATGCTAAGTGAAATAAGTCAGTTGGTTAAAGATAAATACCATATGATCTCACTTACAAGAAGAATCTAATAAACAAAATAAACCAGTGAGAAGAAGATAACCAGAGGCATAGAATCATGGAACAGACTGAGAGCAGTAAGAGGGAGGGGGTGGTGGGGGACTGATTGAAAGACGGTGAGGGGACTAGTCAAAGAACATATACAAAGGACCCATGGACATGGACAGTGATGTGGGGATTGACTATGGAAGTGGGGGGTGGGCTGGACAGTGAAGAGTGAGGGGGGGAATATTGGGACAATTGTAACAGTGTAAACAATAAAACATTATTTTTAAAAAAGCCTCCTGTAGGAATTGCGAGAGCTTACCCTTAGCTTAAGGAGGGCCGTTGAACCTAAACACTGACTCAAAAATGTGGAATGCTTACTTGATTGTATGATAGGTGAATGAAGCACAAGCATATAGCACCAGCAAAAGGGGTACTCAAAAATTAGTTTTTAAAAATGCATAGTATGTATTTAATAAAGTGTTCTCAGGATTGACAAAAATTTTACGTATATTCTAACTTTTATTTTGCAGTTTTGCACTATTACAGTTTGGAATTGCACTGGGGGCGCCATTATTTTTATATCTTATTGCCTGGAAACATCTTAGTTACAGCTTTAAGTGAAGAAGCCTGAGGTGGAGGTTAGTTATCAAACCCTTATGGATCCTCAGAGGAATACTTCCCTTGGATTTCTATAGAGAAACTTTAACCAGCTCCTTCCCACACAAACCCTCAGAGATCATTGTGTTACTAGACAGGGGACCTGGCCTTGAGTAAGTCTGAGTAGGGCCCGCTGGTAGTGTGTAGGTTCTCGATTTCATGAAGGAAAGATGTAACGAGTCCAGTGACTGTAAGGTACATTTATTAAAGCTAGAGACAGTAAAACAAGCAAGGACTTAACATAAAAGAAGCAACAGGAGAGCCTAGGCTGGGCTACCTTAGCTCACTGGGAAGTCAGAGAAAAGAGGGCCTTGGGGACAGGTTCAGTGAATTAGCCTCAGACAAGCTGCCACTGCCTGTTACTCCCCCGTTTGCGAGTCTCCTGGGGACCCTTCGAGTTTAGGAGATGTGTGCCTGTGAGGGGAGAAGCAAGGGAAGAAGAGGTGAAAAGGAATGGCACAGATGTTCACCAGATGGAGAGTGAGCTCTGTGTCCTTTGTCCTGAGGCTTTTCTCTCTCTCTTTCAGGTAGGAATCTTAGTGGAGGTCCCAGGGGAGGGCTTCCAGGTGTGCCCTGTCAGAGTCATGGTCTTTATTGATTGGTCA
>PVJI01028592.1:0-16343 GCA_004026765.1 Micronycteris hirsuta
GACATATCAAAGTCTTCTAAATAAACATAGAAATTGAGAGTTTCCTTCTTAATGCCTCATTAACAGCTTCTGATTTAAAACACAAGAAAAATATTTGCATGTACATGTAGATGAAATATCCTTTAGCGAGTCCAACTTCCAGGGTTTTTTGATGACGGAAAATTCATCAAAGAGGACAAGGGCCCCCGGAAAATCCCGCGACGCCCTCCCCTCCCCACAGAGGAGAAGAGAGAACTGTTTCTTTCTGACTTAATTGAAATGAAATGTCTTATTAAACTTCCATAGCTCTGTAATATGTTTAGACAAGAAATGCTTGCCATGTTCATGAATCACTCTTGTCCATAGGAAAGTTAAATAAGATGAAATTCAGTGGTAAGCATACTTAATAGAAGTGAGCAGACTATGGAGTACTTCTGGAAGTTTTTATTTTCAATCCACATTTTTTTAGAAGAATGTTGGATTTACACCTTACAACAGGGCTGGTGTTGGAGGTGCCTCGGTCCTGTCCAGTCCTGTACTCTAGCTTATGGGGGGCCCAAAAGGAGCAGGGTAAGGGGACATTTATACAGCCAAAGCTTTGTCTTTTAACTGCAGAGACGGTGCAGAGAGTTTGTCCTGGCTGGTGTGGCTCAGTGGGTTGAGTACCAGCCCGCAAACCCAAGGGTCGCCAGTTCAATTCATAGCCAGGCACATGCCTGGGCCGTGGGCCAGGTCCCTGGTCAGGGGCCTATTTCTCTCCGCCTTCCCCGCTTCCTTCCCCCTCTCTAAAAAATAATTAAAAAAAAAAAAAGAAAAACAATAGCGCAGATATTTTATATACTCCCTATTCATTGTCCCCGTTAACCTCTCACATTAGCACTTCAGAAACCAACATCCAGGCACCACTGTTCACTAACCTCACTCCCCTCGTCCCTTCCTTTTCTGCAGGGCTGACCCCTTCTGGGTCACGCCTCCTGGGGCAGCCCTTGACCATCACCGTTTCTCAGACTCGCCTTGTCTTCTGGTGGCAGACCGTGCTGGAGAGGAGGGTGGGGGTTTTGTAGAATGTCCCTGGATTAGGGTTTGTCTGATGTTTTCATTGTGATGAGTCTGGGGTCAAGGACTTCGGGGTGGGGGGAAGCCACAGGGATAAAGCGCTGTTTTCATGACCTCGGAGACCTCCCAGTCCATGGGGGGCAGCATGGCGTCAGTCCGCGCCTCCCCGCCTGGCGGAGGCGAGTTTGGGCCCCCTCTTCTGCTTCTGCCTTCCCTGCTGCACCCCTCGGAACAAGCCCTGCACACAGTCCACACCGGGGTGGGGAGACCGATCCACCTCCCGGGGGGTGAAGTGCCTGCATGCACGGCCCTGTATTCTCCCGAATAGGAAATTTGGTTTTCTCCCGGTTTATTTATTTACATCTTGAGGATGGACTCAAGAACGTTTATTTTATACTCTGTGTTAAAGTTCACGATCACTTTTCTCCTCTAATTGTTCCAGCTCGAGACAGTGGGGGTTGGGCGGGGGTCTGTTTAGGCTGCTGTGCTGCGTGATTTGCCCCCTTCACGTGGGTTTGCTGTTGTCGCGGCTGTTTTGTCATTTCGGGACCCTTCCTCGCCTGTCCGCACTGAAACACGGGGCTCAGCTCGTGTGCGTCCTGCCCACCCTGGAACCAGCCGTCTCTGGTCCCTGGCACCGAGGAAGGAGACTGACATCTGGGAGCTGGGTGTGCTCGCGACCCTTGCTGTTTGCGAGGGTCATCCACCTCCAGCACCTGGCGCCGGCGGGTTCCCTGTGCGGAGGTGAAAATGCCGCGGCAGCAGCTGCTGTGGAAAACACTTCATCAAATGCCGCCCATCAAGCATTCCGACTTCACTTCTGCTGCTGCCAGCGGTGGTCTGTGACTGCCGGGGGGTCCACGCGAGGAATGGGGAGCAGGTGCCTCGCGCCGCCCTTGTGTCCAGGCCTCCCTGGCTGGTAGGAAATGGGAGGATTGCTTCTCAGATTCGTCGGAGATGAGAGAAGTTCAGTTAGAGGAGCTTTCTCTTCCCTGCAGTGGGACTTGGGCTGCAGGCAGAACGGGCTCCTCTGGCCCCGAGACCTTGGCTGGCCCACGCCTGCACGGGTCCCCAGCCACGGTCTCCAGTGCGCAGCTCCGAGGAAGAACTGAAGTGCCAGGGCCTCCATCCCAGGCATGTGTCCCCATCTCTCCGCCCGCCCGTCCCTCTCCGGAAATTCTCGCTGCCCCCGCCAACCCGTCTGGCTGCCCCACGCAGTGCAAGGGGCCCGCCTGGGTGGATGCTGGACACTAGCCTCCTATGGGGCTACAGAGTTGTAGGCCTTTGAAAAATGCACACACGCACACACACAGTTTCGAAAATCATACGGTTGCAATTCTATTAACTTTAAGGTATAAGAAAGACAATAATCTCATTTGCCCAATAGCATGCTTTTTTATGAAATTAAAAATAAACATATTCAGCCTATGGATGAAAAATGCATTGTTTCAACAATCTGTGCTGTTCCCTTTCTTGTTGAAGGAAGCATCTCGTGTCTGAGCATGTGTGGCATTTCCCCGGCATGCATCCTGCTCCAGTTTCCTCCACAAAAACCCCAAACTTCGTTCACTCAACAGAATAAAAAGGCGTTGAAAACAAAATATGGCCAAAGGCTGTTTAGGGGTCTCTCGTGTAAAACACAAAAGGAAAGACTCACATGGAAATAAAAACAACCATTTACCTAGATTTTTAGGGACATCGACTTGATAAAACCTAGAAGAAAAAAGTCTGTGTGTGGCGATTCTGGGGATAATGAGGACCGCTGTGAACATCCCGGCCCCGGCAGGCTGAGGTTCCACCTGAACCTCAGCCCACACCGCCAGCCCGGAAGGGCGGGGGCCGGTGGGAGGCTGGGGTTCGCTCAGGGTTCACCGTGGGGGCCTGGGCTCACTCGCCACTGCATTCAGGGTAAGCAGATGAATTAGAGTAACGAGTATGTCCGCCTGACACCTTCGCCTGCGAGGTGAGGGTGTGAGTAACTGGCTCCACAGAGCGGGTAGCTGGAATCCCAGGCAGCACAAAACCGAGCTGCCTGAGTGGAAAGTCAGAAGCTGCCCACGCAAGAAGTGTCCTCTGTTGTTCCTCCCAGGCCCCAGGTAGGCAGAGTTCAAATTTTAAAAAGAAAGCCCAAGGTAGAAAAACGTGGGCAAGAAAAGATGGACGATTTTGATGATCTCAGCATTGTAACGAGCTGTGCGGTTTCCAAGAGTTGGTTGGAACCCTCAGCGTACTCGGATGCATTGCTTTCCTTTGAGGAAGTCAGATTGAAGTCCAGACTACTTATGGGGCAAAGCGCTAACGATATTCACCCCTTTTATCCACATACAAGGTGCAAAGTGTGTAGTTGGAACCAAATTACTGAGTTACAAATGAGCAATGAACAGCCTACATATAAATTCATTTCCTCATCCTAAAACCATGAAAAATACTCGCGTTCTTTCTGTAAACTTCCCAAAGCCACTGATTAAAATGGAAAACATCCTCCCAGTTGAAAGGGAATACATCTGATAAAATAGCGTCAGAGTTCTATCAGAGCCACGGTGTTTCCTCTGGAACGTGTTACACCCCCTCACCTGTTTGAGTCGGGGGCCTTGACTCAGTTTCCACGTTTGGTAGTTATTTTATCGAGGGGCATTCTCTTGTTACCGGCATTTGGGGCCCTTGGGGTCCCTAAGACAGAAATGTCCAGTCAGGTATTACAGAGTGTGGGCCCAGAGGGCAGGGCGTCCCGTGAACTGGCTCTGCCCGGCTGCCTTTAAGAGCTGGGGCAAAGTCTGCTGGGCGGACGGAGAGCTCGATGGAAAGGCACGCTTTCGGCAGCTGTCATCTCAGGGTTGGGCGACTTCCTTTCCCAGCTGGCCGCCGGGTAACTGTGCTTGCTCATCACCGCCGCCTGACGAAGGTCTTGTAGTGGGGACTTCAGTCGGTGATGCAGACAGGTCAGCAGCTCCCGCATCTGCCAGGAGGCAGCAAGGAGGGAGATGAAGTCAGGGGCGTCGGGGTTTTGAGTGGGGAGGGGAGGGGTGTGGACGTTCTTCCAGTCATCTCATCTGGCTTTCCTTCTGGCCACCCGGTATTTCTCCGTTCCCGGACCCGAGTCCCTGCACTGTCTCACTAACAATGCTACATTATTGTCCTGATGTTTTTAAGCTGAAAAAAAAAAAAAAATGCAGAACCACCTAGGAAGCAAAACAGGAGATTGCATTACTAAAATGTGTTATTTTAGAAAAAAAAAATTATGAAATGCAAATGATACCTTCTTATATCAACTAGGTAATGGCAGAAGGCACACCAATAACCGAAGCCATAAAGAAGGATGCGATTTTCTTAGGTGAGGGTTCTGGTTATTTTAAGGGATTGAATATGCCCAAGAAGGCTTTAATGTGCTCCTCAGTTGGAATAAGTCTTGTCCTCCTGAATTCTCTCTCTGCCCCTTTGAGATGTAAATCTTTTCAAAGGCCTCTTCAGGTTTGCAGCCCAGGGCTGCCTTTCCGAAGGACTCAGGAGCCATCCCTTGAAATGCGACCACCCAGGGAAGGGGAACTCCCTTGCGGTCCAGGATTCCAGTTCTGCGTGTGTATCCAAAGGAAACGAAAGCGGGGTACAGACGTGAGGCGTGCACTCCCGTGTTTATTGAGCGTCAGTCACAACGGCCAGGACATGGACGCCACGTACGTGTCCGCCGGCAGGTGAGAGGGCCAGGAAGGAGTGGCGCAGTGGGATGTCGTGAGCCATGAATGGGAGCAAACTGTGCCTCTTGCAACAGCTGGATGGACCCTGCGGGCCTCAGGCCACGTGAGAGGAGCCAGAGAAGGACGGGGACCCTATGTTGCCACTGCTCTGTGGGATCTAAAGGGCCCAACTCACAAGCTCAGGGCAGATCGCTGGTTGCTGGGGCCTGGCGAGTGGGTCCCAGGGGCAAGGTCTAGGGCTCTGGTGGGCCACGCGGTGCCTACAGTTCGCGGTCCCGCATCCTTGACAGTGGTGAAGAGGGCGGGTCTTCAATATTCTCACTACGAGAAGAGAAACGGTGACCAGGTGCCATGATGGCGGTGGTAGCGAACACTGGGATAGAGATCATTTCACAATATGTAAACGTGTCAAATCGACATGCTGTACGTCCTGAACTTACACAAGGATACCTGTCAGTTACATGCCCCTAAAGATGGAAAACCGTCTAAAGCACAGATACGCACAGCACATAAACAGTGATGCTGCACTTCTGTGGCATGACAATTCCGTGCGGGTGATTAGGGAAACCTGTCTAAAAAGACTCCTTCATGGGGTGACAGGGAGTTAAAGAAAAAGATTGAGAAACCCCTGACTCGGGTCATCCTGAAGGATGGCGTTATGCCTTGGTCTGTCGGAAACTGTCTCTCACCTGTTACGTGTTCGGTAGAAAAACTGAAATGAAGTCACTGAACTGGCCTGGGATCCACGGAGAACCCAGTGCCCCACAGAGAAAATTGAATTTTCTTCTCTCTACGCCAGGGGAAGCAAATGTTTACAATCGTAGTGACATTTAAAGGTTGCTGCAGAGCAATTCGGTCTAATTTTTAGATGCTTAGTTTAAATTATACGCTCACATCTCTTCTAATAGTTTCAGAAACAGTGCTTCGTATGCAAGCATTTAAAGTTGTTTTTGTAACTATTCTGAGCCATGGATTTAAGAAGCCTCGATGCCAGTGTTTTGCCATAGGGAGAAATATCTCATATTGTAAACTCAACTTGCCAAACAATTCCTTTTCATTTTAAAATTCGCCTTCAAAGCCCATAAATACATGTCTCTTTCAATTGAACATATGTAGGTGATGGCTTTCTTTCAAATGGAAAGACTAAAATACTCGGTAAAGAAAAATTGGTTACAAAACCATGTCACAAAACTGGTTTCCCTTTGGAAAATGTCAACTGCGTTGTAACCTCCTTTTTCTCTTACTTTACTGTTTTTTTGGGGGGGAGGGGAGGCAGGGAGAGCGACGTAGGGATGAGGAAAGGGCATCTCTTGAGCTCCTACTAGATGCTCTGCGCACGGTTGTACCGTCAGCTTTCACAGTAATTCAAGCCTTGTTCACGTTAGTGTAGAAACTGGAAAGCACACAAACAAACCAAGGCCACCCTGACATGAAGAGCGCTGCACTCGGCTTGAGGCCTGTCCGGGGCTGCCGGCCCCTCTGGGGGAAGCCCAGCCTGGCCTCCAGGCGGGGGACAGCGGACCCTGGCCCTGCCGAGCTGAGTCCGTACCTGAACCCACGCCAGCCCCACGCTCCAGTACTTGAATATTTGTCATCTCCAAAGAGGCTAAAACTTAGAAGATTTAATAAAGGCTTTATGAGTGCAAATTAGGAAGATAAACTAATTTTTTTCATAGCAGTAGAGGTATGATTTATGAAACTTCGTAGTGGCCTAAGAATAATTTCCTCAAATGCCAGAAGGGCTTGGAGGCCTTTTTTCTTTTTTATGGTGTTATTAGCATTGCTTAACTATATCTTGTAACGCAAGTTCATAGTCAAGGCACGAGTTCTTGACTCTCTTCTTTTTTCTGTTTCACACTTGTCGTTTTACAACGGATTTGATACCGATTTTGGAAAGCATTGCCATCTTTTCCTTGGGGCGTGTGCTGACGGAAGCACAATCACGCGCTGAGTTTCACCTGGCCCTACAAGATTTTTCCCGTCTTAGTATTTAATAGAGTTCTCTAGATCTTATATGAGAATTCCATTTTCCAAAACTACATCTTAGGCCTGAAGGTTTCTCTGTTAGAGGGTATCACGAATGAATGATTTATTGGGCATTGCTCTGTGCCTTCCATGTGTGAAGATGGCTCAGCTCGCTCCCTGCATTTTTCTGGGAAGGATTGTGCTGTTTTCTGCATAGCAGACAACATGTTCTCATGGTCCGGACGGCAATCGTTTCAGCCCTGATCATGAGAGAAGGATGTTTCAAAACCACGTATCAATGAGATCGGCACACACTGAGTTCAGGCAGTTAGAAATGTGGCTCATAACTCTCCTTTTTAAGTGATTTGATGAAGCAACCCTCCTGTTGTCATGGCAAGTGCACGTGTGCACACACATACACAGATACACATGTGACCACACACACATGACCACACGCGCGCATCAGTGCTCAGCTCTTTCTCACATGGTTGGCTGTAGACATGGGGTGAGGGCTGCTGTCTGTCCACTGAATTTACACTGTTTACTGCTCATTTATTATCATTAGGAAATCAGTGTTATTGTTATAAAATCACAAATGAGTTTATGTACAAAGGAAAATCAATACGTATCTTCCCACAAAGATGAGGGAAAATAGAAAGGTAGTTAAATTGCATTTAACTTGAAAATGTCAGCACTGAAATGGGTGTCAGACACCATCTAGTTCAATTCCTCACCGGCCCACAGACACGGAAAACGAGGCGCCGTCTCAAAGCGATCGGGGTTTTCTTTCGGTTTATTGCAGAGCAGTAAATTAAATATTCTAATCCTTTCCCCACAACTTTACTCTTGAAACATCATTACAAACATGTTCCTTAAAAAGTGAAGGGAATCAGCGATGTGGACGTAGCTCCTAAGTAGTTCCTAAGTAGCTCCTGCTTCACGCGGACAGAGATTCAGTCTCGGCATTGTTTGCACAAGTTTTATTCTTGCTAGAGGTGATATAGCACCTTTTCAGAAAGTCCCCGCCCCCACCCCTCCGCTTTGGCAACGTCAACTCGTTCTCTGTATCTGGGGGTGTGTTTCTACCTTGTTTATTCGTTTGTTTTGATTTTTTTAGATGGCATATACAGGAGATCATATGATGTTTGTCTTTGTCTGACTCATCTCACTTAGCAGGATCTATGCGTATGGGTCCCTCCATGTTGTTGCAAATGGTAAGATTGTATTCTCTTTTGTGGCTGAGTACTCTCCCATTGTAAATATGTACCGCGCCGTCTTTATCCACCTGTGTATTAATGGGCACGTGGGCCGCCTCTGCATCCTGGCTCCTGTGAACACTGCTGTTGTGAACACAGGGGTGCGCACATCTTTCTGAACCTGTTTTCTTTTGACAAATGCCTGGACGTAGAATTGCTGGGCCATGTGCTAGTTCCATTTTTAATTTTCTGAGGGATGTCCTTACTGTCTTCCGGAATTTAGCTTTTGCCTTGGTCACAGAGGGTGTTACTTCCTAACCTGAAAGGCCTGTCCTTTGATTCAATTATCCCCCTACGTTTTGAGTTCAAGGCCTTCAGCACGAGACAGTTTCCTATAGGAAGTTGAATATTCATCTCCAAATCGCATGTGAAAGACTCTCACCTAGTGGTAGGATTGACTGGCTAATATATTTGAGCCTGAAATACGCCGATTTGACACATGAGTTTGCTCTAAAAAAAAAAAAAAATACTAAGAAAACAGCGATGCAGTTGCTGGCACCATGGAAACTTGCCTTCTCTGCAGACTTCAGTCCCCAAATATAGATGATTAACGCCTACCGGTTCAGAATGTTTAGCTAGGCCTGTTGCCTAGGCAACAGTGTATTGGGAGTGAGATATCTGCCTTCTCACACATTTTCCCTCCAAGTTTTACCTTTTACCTAGCTTCAGAGTACGCATTGTAAAGTTGCATATATAATTTTCAGGAAAATAGGATGATTATGACAAGTTTGAAACCTGTCAGTTTGAAATAAAACCCTCACCTACAGACTAGACCCTCCGAGACCCAGAAATCTCACCTTCTGAGTCTCCCTTTGAACTGTAGATTTTGTTGGTGAAGAGTTCATCCCAAACATTGTAGTCAAATTAGAAGCCGAATCACAGAGACTTCAGAAATGGAGGTAGAATGATCGAGGGTTTTTTGTTTTTTGTAAGTGACTGCTATCACACTGAGTGACAGCTGTCAGATTCAGGATTGACAATGCAAGGTAGACAAGCATTGATGGAGACAGAGTTTGTCTCCAAGAGTTCGTGCAAACTTCCCCTTTCCGGGTTCCTGCCCTCCAGGCAACCACCTTTCTGGTTAGGGTCCCATGATGCCCTTGCCACCGAGCCTGGGAGCTGCTCTCTCCTCTGCCTCACTCGTGCTTGAGGCCACTGTCCCAGCTTCCAGGGCGTCGCCACCCAGACTCTGGCCTGGGTTGGAGGGGCCGTGGGACTCCCGGGGCTGTGAAACAGCTGTGGGGGAAGACTGTGGCCGTGAGCTTGCTTCGACCACGCGCTGAGCAGTAAAGACCTCAGCGGGGCTCTGCCTTCCTTGTGAGAAAGAAGCACACGTTTCTCCAGGGTCGTGGCGCATTCGCGGGCGACGCCCCAGTGCTGGGGTTGAACATTCATTAATGTTTGTTGAATGGATCAATGGCAAACAGCCCTGGGGCCAGGTGAGCCACGCTGGGCTCTTCGCACCCCTCCTCAGCAGCTCCTCAGCCACTGAGCCGAGCGGACTCGGATAATGAATTACATCGGAGTCCCCGGGACGCACGGGGAGAGGAGCTATATAAACAAAAGTGCCAGCATCTGGTGACAAAGGGAGAACTCATCCTCAAACCTGACAATCATAGAGAAGCCATCGTGATGTGAGTGAGACTCTCAAAAGGTGTTACTATGACAACTTCTTAGTGTCTCTAAGTGCAGTGCCTGGGGAGGGATGTCTGCTATTACCAGGAACGCAGAGCGTCTGCTTCACGTGTGTGACTGACTTGCTTCTCTCCCTGGACCCTGCGAGGCATATGCGGCCCTGTTTCTCACTGCCCTGTGCCCTCCTGAAGCTCAGGCTGTATCTGTTTGGGAAGGATCGGGGCTACCGCCGATCAGAAAGTTCGAGACTTCACTCTCCCCACCGTGTTAATTCCCTTCCAGTTCTTCATTTTCTCAGATCTTACATCTTCGACTCTCCTTTGCTGTCTCACTCACACAAACCCGGAGACCTTTCTGCCATCCACGCATAACATACTGAACATTCTGACGAATGTGTTCCTAGTCAGGCAGCTAATCATTGTCCAAGGTTCCCAAACTGCCCTCGGCTCTCCGATGACACAACCAACGCAACCGAAGAGGTCGTCTTCAGTCCTTAGAAATGTAGGGCTAAGAGTGAAGTCCTCTCCATTCAAACTTGGCCTTCGCTGCGCTCCCGGGCTCCTGCTGCCCCCTCGGCCTCCTGCAGCTGATTCAAGCAGCAGGCTCTCATTGTTCTCATTTGCATGAGAGAGAGCCCACTCTTAGATTAGCACAGGCCAGGACAAGATAAAAAATAGATTCATTATTTGACCAGCTGACGAGTCTGCCAGGAGAGCTGGTGAATTTAAATCACAAAATGGTAAGAACTGAAAGGGTTTGAAGTAGTTATCAACTCTGCTTTTGTCTCTAGGCGCGTCCATGACTAAAGTATTTCCTATAGATTATTGCCCGCGGTGTTCCTGCGGATCTCACTTGAAGGAGATAAAGCCTGGCTTGGAAATTCACTCCCGCGGCTGATAACATTCGGTGCTTTCCTGAGAGGGATGAGCTCTGCGGCGAGCGGTTGGTGCCGGGGCTGCGACACTGAGGAGGGACCCTGATGGGTTTGGGACTCTGAAACGCTGCATTCATTGAGTTCACTTTTCTCCCCACACAATCTCAAACTAGTTTTTCACAGTTTATTTTCTTTGTACCTTTTCCATGACCAGTTATCCCCTTATACGCTCTTCTACATTCACCCACATCCTCTCCCCTGAAATCACTACCCTTCTGTCCGTGTCCATGAGTCCTTTCTCTTTGCGGCTCGATCCCTCTGGGTGCCCAGAGCTGCCGCCTGCTCTCTATCCATGAGTCTGTCTCTGTCTTGCTTGTTAGTCAGTTTGTTCGTTAGATTCTACATGTGCATGAAAGTGTATGACATTTGTCTTTCTCTGACTGGCTGTTTCACTTAGGATAATACTCTCCAGGTCCACTCATGCTCTTGCGAAGGGTAACATTTTCTTCTTTTTTATGACTGAGTAGCATCCCTCTGTGTAAATGTGCCATAGTTGTTTTACCCAGTCGCCTACCGATGGACACTTGGGCTGCTTCCAGATCTTGGCGGCTGTAAATGATGCTGCAGTGGGCATAGGGATGCTCATGGTCTTTCAGATCAGTGTTTGGGGTTCCTTCAGAGAGACTCCCAGAAGTGAAATCGCTTTTCGAGCACCGACTGTACGACCGGACCTCTGTTCGGATAGATGTTTACTTTTTACTTTCTTACCATACCCCAGCTTTCAGTGCAGGAAAACTAAGCATTGAGACGATGCAAGACACTGCAGCATAGAAAGAGTGTAAATATGGTTTAATTGGGTTTTGGGAGATTTAATATTTGACTGTGGATTAGGAGGGAATAAATCTAAGGTACACAGTCCCTTGGGGCTGATGAGTAGGGAGCCTGCGTCCTTCGGGACAGCCACATTCGCGACACTCGTCCCACTGGCGTTGCGTTTCCCTCTGCCGTTTCCGCTGTGAGCTCCCCAGATGCCTCCTCAAACGCAGACACGCGCTGTGAGGACAGAACGGACTGGACGGAGTGGAAGAGCTGGGGCACGCGCGTGTCCCCTGCAGGGCCCTGCGAAAGGCCGGGGTGTCTCGTGACGGGGCGCTGTCTGCTTGGTATAACTTGCAAATGTGAGATATTTTCGTATTCCTCCTCTTTAGGAGAGTGCTGAATATTCCAAATGTGTGATGAGTGTATATCTAACTCCACCCAACTATTGCCTTCAAATAGCACATTTATTCAACGATAGAATATTACAACTATTTCTATTCAGTACTGAAACACGCGGGGAGCGTAATTTCATACGTGTGTGTATGCGTGTGTGGGGGGTTCCAAGGCCACTTTTAGCGCTCGTCCCTGCACCGCCCTCATCCCCCACTGCCATACGGTGGGGTGAAGGGGGTAGCAGCTCTCAGGTGAGTCGTGAATCCCAGTGAAACATGGACGTGCACGTGGGGAAGGACATAATTTGGTTAGTCTTTATTGAAGCCGATGATTTACCTCGATTTTCCCATGTAATACTCGGAAGGCCCCTCTTTGGTGGGAATGACGCCGCTCTACAGTTGAGAACCCTGACATTTCACGATTAGGGGTCAGCGAGAAGTTATCACGCAGCCGACTATGTGTTTAGCGATGGGGTTGTTTTGTTGTCAGGCCACAGAGTCGAGAGGCCCTGCTCTGCCTTTGTAGGCGTCGGTGACCCCTGTTCACGCTCCCGGTGAGCGATGCGTCAGAGTGGCGTGTGTCCCGGGACCCCCGGCCCCAGGCCGGGGCTGTGCGATACCCCACTGCACCTTCCTGTCCTCGCTAGAGTCTACGGAAAACATCAGCACGCCTCCCGGGAAAGGCTTCCAGAACAGTCTGCACATGTCAGCTGAGTACTTCAGCATGACACAGGTCTGAAGTACTTGACTTTTCGTAAGGAGTCTGAGTTTGAGGCATCTGCAGGCAGCCGAATGGCAGCTTCGCAGCCGAGTTCGCCGTTTCAAACACCTGGCTCCAGACCTCAGTCAGCGCCGGGCTGCGCAGATAAGCGGGGGACCAGCCCAGACCCCCCGCTGCAGGTCAGGGATTAGAAGAGGAGGCTGCAGGAGGAAAGCATGTTGAAAGGGAGCGGTCTGTTGATCGGGGATGGGGGGCGGGGGGTGGATTTACTGGGAAGCATGCAGCATGGTCTGTTGCTGCGAGAACTGAGGTGAACTCTGACCTTGATGGCGGAAAAGATGGTCAGGGAGAAAATAAGATCTGGCTGCCAGGATTAAGCTGTTTAAGGCCCCGGAGGGTTTTTCCCCTGGGTCAGGACAGCGAGTCCCTCTGCACAGGGAGACCTGGTCAAGGCAGAGGTGGGACAGAGTCCTAACGACAGTGACCAAGCGGCGAGCCCGTGTCTGCTTGGTTCTGCGTGGCCAGAGCCCGGGCCGCCCTCTGGGACGGACGCCAGACCCAGGAGGCAATGTGGGGAACAGAAATATGGTCACCACTGTGGATTCCGCAAACCAAACAGGTAACCCGTTGTTCTTACAAGAAAGCAAACCGCTCGTGGACGTTTTCTCCCATGTAAGCCTGTGGCTCGGAGCATTTCCGTATCACTGTTGCGTATTATGGAAATGACATAAGCAGATGCCCACATGAGTTTTCCCCGAGATCTGATTTTTTAATATTTTCCCAATCTTTATAATGTGGTAAATGCCCGTAAGTTAAACTTGCCAACTCAGCCGCTTTTAAACGCACAGCCCCGTGGCCCTCGTTGTGGTTCACTGCTGCGCGACCATCGCCACGCCCGCCTCCGGAACTCTCTCCATCTTGCCAAACGGGGGCTCTGGCGCATCAAGCCCAGGTGCCCATCGCCCGCCCAGCCCCTCGCACCCGCTGTTCCACTCTCTGCCCCCAGGAATCGGGCCAACCCAGGGACCTCACGTCAGCGGGATCATCCACTGTTTGTCCGGGTGTGACTGGCTATTTCCCTCAGGAGCGTGTCCTCAGGTTTGTCCATGTTGCGGTGTGTGTCACACTGTCCAACCCTTTGGCGGTTGCGTGCTGCTCCACGGGGTGCCTGTCTCACGTTCACTTGTCATCTACCCACGGACACCGGGGCTGCTTCCACATGCACGTCCTGGGGCAGCAGGAGGTGTCCTCTCACTGCTCAGAACGACGCGCAAGTTAAAATGCATGAATCACTTAGTTCTGGAAGTTTCCACTTTCAGGTAACTGCAGTCATGGAAAGCAAAGCCGCAGGCAGGGGGCCACTGCCATGGGTATCGGAGATGCCAGTATTGATTGATTGGCGGACAGGGGAGCTTCGTCAGTGCTGGTCACTGATCGCACTTGGTCAGGGACAGTTTGTTCTTCTCCCACCAGAAATGGACCTTTCTGCAGAGGGTGTGGGGCTGAAGGTAGAGTCTTGGCCATGAGATGCCATCCGGTTTCAGAATTCAAGTGAGACCCCGGAGGGCATGACCCTGCACGCCGGTATGCACACCTTTGCAGTAACCGTGTGGAGCAGAGCAGACGGCGAATCGGAAAGCGCGGTTCTCTGGGAGCGAGTTGAAGATGGGAAGTCAAAACGGAAGGAGGGAACATGTCAGGGCACATGCCTGGGTTGCGGGCCGGGTCCCCAGTGAGGGCCATGTGAGAGGCAACCACACATTGCTGTTTCTCTCCCTCTCTGTCTCCCTCCCTTCCCCTCTCTCTAAAATAAATAAATAAAATCTTTAAAGAAAAAACAAAAAACGGAAGGAGAGAAACTTCAGGTCACTTCTGGTGACCACTGAATGTCTCTGTGGAGGGACTAGGACTTTAAGGGAAGAGATGAGGGAAGCCGGGAGTTCTGGGTCGAAGCCTTTTCCAGCCATGGGTTAGAAATGAGTGGCCGTTCCCTGTCGAAGGGGCCGTGAGAAAGTTGCCTTTGCCCGTTGCTGTCCTGGGACGAGACGTGTTTCCAGGTTCTGCTCCAGAAATGCGTGCGGAAGCCTCACTCTCTTCCTCTGAATCCCGTCTCCCACCGTCCAGTTCTGAGAACCTCATCTCCGGGCCGTCATGGACTTGTCCCCCTTGTTCCTGTGACTGTCACACCCGTCTGACCCTCGCCGTGCCGCAGGTCACACAACTGTGTCGTAATACAGCTGGTGTGCGACACGACTGAGCGTTTTTCCTTGAGTCGTCTTCTTCCCCGCTAACCGTGGTGATAGATCTGACACAGAAAGCACTCGAAACGTGTTGGCTCACTCACATGCAGTTAACGGATCCCCAGAGTGTAAACCGTTTTTTTAAAAAAGAAATGTATGTGCGTGTAGAAGGTGTCTCTGAAACTACAGCGATGCTTTTTGTTTGAGTTCATCTGAGAAGCACTTGTGTTCATTGAAGTTTCAGAATTAGCTGGTGTGCCTTATATTTTTGTTGTGTAGGCCAGCTTTCATATTTTGATGTTGTTTTTTTCTTTTCTTTTCTTGAGGAGGGAGACTGCCCCACCCTCCAAGATGTGACGTATAACAACAAAACACCCACCACAGCAGAAGTCGCTGATCACTTCGTATTCCCTGAGTGTGGCTCTGTCTGTGCTGTGCTCATCCAGTGCCGTGCCCTCCCAGGGCCGTTCTCCCCCAGGGCCGTGACCCCCCAGGGCCGTGCTCCCCCAGGGCCGTGCCCCCCCAGGACTGTGCCCCCACAGGGCCGTGCTCCCCCAGGGCCGTGCTCCCCCAGGGCCGTGCTCCCCCAGGGCCGTGCTCCCCCACTCCTCTATCACCCTTGGGCGCTGAACCTTGGGCAGCCTCCTCATCCTCACGCACGCACGCCCCACACTCACACACCCACGTCACTTCCCGCCTTCAGTCAGTCGAGAGTATTTTGTGTACCCTGTAACCGTATTGTTGTCCCTCCTTCAAAATCCAGTTTTTAGAGAGCAGAAGTTTTGGTTCATTTCTTTGCTCACATTTGTTTTGTTCTCTCTGATGCTTCTGAAAGGTACAGTTTGGAAAAGAAATGGTGCCTGATTTTATAAAGAATGGAATGGATAAAAAAAATGAGAAAAACATGTCCGTGTCCCTCATTCTGTGAGTCTATGAAAAAGAAGTTTTACTTAGGAAGAAAGAGCAGTGTCCTTTCAAAGATTAGGCAAAAGCAGTTTTCTCTGTCAAGAGGAGCCGAGGAGACTGGAAGGCCGGGCCTGTGCTGAGGGAACTGGAGCGGCGTGGAAGCCGGTGGGCCAGACCAGCCCACTCAGCAGGGACGGCTGCAGACCCAGGCAGGTGCTGCGCCAGGTTACATGGACCCGGTGGAAGGAGGGACCGGTGCTGGGTTCACATATACTTGCTCTGATTGGTCAGTGGGAACAAACATTGACCTAACCATTAGTGAGACCTCGAACGAGATTTTGGAGGGTCTGCCTCCAGCCTGGTCGTAGGTCATCAAACTGAGTTGGTGAGCCCTGTCTGGCTTCTGTGAGGAGGGTGGCTCTTGGTCATAAGCCATTTCTAGAGACAGAAGGAATGGGGACGCTTCTTAACGTCCCACTGTTTCCAGCCTCCCATGGCTCTGGTAAAGCAGGACATCATCAACAGCGTCTCCGGGACCTAGGGGAGCGGAACCAGAGTTAACATTCACATTATCAGAGCAGGAGCGCGAGACAGAGAGAGACAGACACGTAGAAACAGACAGACAGACAGAGACACAGAGAGAGGCAGACACAGAGACAGAGACGTTGAAAAAGTACCCAAAGAAATGACTGAAACATCCCCAAGTTTGATGAGAGACGTAAGCCTACAGATTCAAGAAACTGGGGGAACTCCAAGGAGGATCAACCCTCAAATACCACGTCAAAAATATCCCAATTGGCCATGTGAA
>PVJI01028593.1:0-16339 GCA_004026765.1 Micronycteris hirsuta
ATGGGGAGAAGAGTTTTCAGGAATCACTGTAGAGGACACATGGACAGAACTAAGGGGAAAGAGGGAGGTCGGGGGGATGGGACGGGAGGGGAAGGGTGGGGGGAGGGGAGAGGCTGCAAATAACTGTAATTAAACAAAAAAATTAATTAAAAAATTAAAAAAAAAAGAAAAAAAAAGAGTAGTAAGAGTGGACTTCCCTATCTTGTTCCTGATCTTGGGGGAAACACTTCTAGTTTTTCTTCATTCAATATGATGTTACCTATGGTTTTTTCATGTTTAGCCTTAATTATGTTCAGCTACATTCCCTCTATTCCTACTTTGCTGAGAGTTTTTTTAAAATTATTTTTATTGATTATGCTATTACAGTTTTCTCAATTTTCTCCTTTTATCCCCCTCTGCACTGCACCCCCCAACCCTCCAGCATTATTCCCCATTTAGTTCCTGTCCATGGGTTGTACATATATGTTCTTTGAGTTCTCTGTTTTCTATTCCATTTTTATCTCTCCCTGTTTATTTTATGCCTACTAATTATGCTTCCTCTTCCTTGTACCTTTCCCTCCCTATTCCTCCCTTCCTCCTCCCCACTGAAATCCCTCCATTTGATGCCCATTTCTCTGATTCCGTTCCTGTTCTAGTTGTTTGCTTAGTCTTTGTTTTTCTTTCCTTTATATTTTTAGGTTCATTTGTTGATAGTTGTGAGTTTGTTGTCATTTTGCTGTTCATAGTTTTGATCTTCCTTTTCTTAGATAAGTCTCTAACATTTCATATAATGTCTTGGTTATACAATGAACTCCTTTAACTTGACCTTATCTGGGAAGCACTTTATCTGCACTTCCATTTTAAATGAAAGCGTTGGTGGATAGAGTAATCTTGGATGTAGGTTCTTGCCTTTTATGACTTGGAATATTTCTATCCAACTCCTTCTTGCCTGCAAGGTTTCTTTTGAGAAATCAGCTAATAGTCTAATGGGCACTCCTTTGTAGGTAACTGTCTCCTTTTCTCTTGCTACTTCTAGGATTCTCTCTTTATCTTTAATCTTGGGTAACTTAATTACGATGTGCCTTGGTGTGTTCCTCTTTGGGTCCACCTTCTTTGGGACTCTCTGGGCTTCCTGGACTTCCTGGACTTCCTGGAAGTCTATTTCATTTGCCATATTGGGGAAGTTTTCCTTCATTATTTGTTCAAATAAGTTTTCAATTTCTTGCTGTTCTTCTTCTTCTTCTGGCACCACTATAATTTGGATATTGGAATGTTTCAGGCTGTCCCAGAGGTTTGTACGTCTCTCTTCGCTTTTTTAAATTCTTGTTTCTTCATTCTGTTCCAGTTGGATGTTTATTTCTTCCTTTTGTTCCAAATCATTGCTTTGAGTCCTGGTTTCCTTCCTGTCATTGTTGGTTCCCTGAATATTTTGCTTTATTTCATTTTCAGTATATTTCATTTGTTTTTTCATTTTTTGACCAAGGTCAATCAGTTCTGTGGGCATTTTGATTACCAGAGCTTTAAATTCTCCATCAGATAGGTTGGCTATCTCCTCATCGCTTAGCTTTCTTTCTGATGTTTCGCTCTGTTCTTTCATTTGGGCCATATTTCTTTGTCTCGGCGCACTGGTCTTGTTGTTCTGGTTGACTTTTTCTTTAATTCCTTGGTTGTCAGAGTACCATGCGGCTTGATTTTCTGGCACTTATGGTTGTTTATTGATTTTAGATTGCTTCTTATCCTCCTTTTAGTTGTGCGAGGAAGCGAAGGGTTTCTACCTACACCCCCATCATGGTCAGAACCTCAGAGTTTTATTATAACTAGAAGCTGTATTTTATCAGAAGTTTTTCCTGCATCTATTGATATGTTCATATGATTTTCATTTTTTTTGATGATCACATAAATTTATTTGAGAATATTGTAACAACCTTCCATCCCCTGAAAAATCCCACTTAATCATGCTGTATGATCTTTTTTAATGCATTGCTGAATTTTGTTTGCAAATCTTTTATAGAAGATTTTGCATTTATGTGTCTCAGGGATATTGGCCTGTAATTATCTTTCTTTGTAGTGTCTTTGTCTGATTTTATAATTAGGAGTCTTTTTTCTTCTTGATTTTTGCAATAGTTTGAGAAGAGTAGGTGATAGTTCTCAGTGTTTTGTAACCTTCACAAAATATTGCAGATGGTTGTGAAGCAATCTGATCCTGGACTTTGTTTGGTTAATGCTTTTTATTATTTCAACTTTATTAGTTATAATTTGTCTTTTCAGATTTTCTGATTATTCCTGATTCAGTTTTGGAAGATTGTATGTTTCTAAGAATTTATATCTATTTTGTCCAGATTGCCCAATTTGTTGGCATATAGTTGTTCATAATATTTTCTTAAAATTTGTACTTCTTGGTTTCAGTTGTTAATTCTCTTTCATTTCTTATTTAATTTATTTGGGTATCTTTTCTTTTTTTCTTGATAAGTCTGCTTAATGGTTTGACAATCTTGTTTACCTTTTCAAAGAAACAGCTCTTGGTTTCGTTGACATTTTGTATTGCTTTTTAGACTCTATTGTGTTTATTTCTGCTCTGCTGTTTATTATTTCTTTTCTTCTACTCACTTTGGGCATTGTTGTTCCTTTTTAGTTACCTTTAAGTGTAAAGTTAGATGGTTTATTTTTCTTTTGTTGTTGAGGTAGGCTTGTGGTGCTATGAATTTCCCTCTTAGCATTTCTTTCATAGTGTCCCATAGATTTTTGGTTTTTGTGGTCTCATGTATTTTTTTGCAGTTTTATTTTTAAATTTTTAATTTTATTTTTTGTGGTGACCCTAGTTAATAAAATTATACATGTTTCAGGAGCACAATTACACAGTGCATCATCTGTACTTTGTATTGTTTGTTCACTATGCCAAATTAATTATCCTTCCATCACCATTTTTTTTTAAATAATTTTTTTAAAGATTTTATTTATTTTTAGAGACAGGGGAGGGGAGGGAGACAGAGAGGGAGAGAAACAGCAATGTATGGCTGCCTATCACATGGCCCTCACGGGGACCTGGCCCGCAACCCAGGCATGTGCCCCGATGGGGAATCGAACCGGGACCCTCTGGTTCCCAGCCCACGCTCAATCCACTGAGCCACACCAGCCAGGGCCTTCCATCACCATTTTTACCCCTACACCCTCTTCCACCTCACTGGCAATCACCACCCTGTTGTCCATATCCGAGTTCTTTTCTATTTTTCTTCTTTTTTCTTAATCTCTCCAATATTCCCACTGTCATGGACCTGGAGAACATTATGCTAAGTGAAATAAGCCAAGAACAGTAATAAAAATACCATGTGATTTCACTTATATGTGAAATATAATGAACAAAATTAACTAACAAGCAAAATAGAGACATTCCAAGTTATCTTTTGATTTCTTCCTTGATCTCATTGTTAATCCATTCACTATTTAGTAACAGTATTTAGCTTCTGTGTCTTTGTTTTTCAGTTTTTTTCTTGTGATTGATTTCAAGTTTCATACTGTTAGAGAAGATGCTTGATATGATTTTAATCATATTGAATTTTTTGAGAAGAATCCAGCTTCCAGCCAAGATGGAGGTGTATGTAGATATGCTTCACTTCCTTGGATAACAAAAAAGAAGAATGACAACCAGTTAGAAAACAACAACAAAAATTGCCAGAAAATCAATCTGTATGGAAGTCTGATAACCAAGGAGTTAAAGAAACATTCATACAGACTAGTAGGGGTGGAGAAAGGAAGCCGGGTCAGCAAGGACAAGTGACAAGGTGGCAGCTGGTGGACTGGGGAAGGCAAAGCAGCAGCTGGTGGATCGGGATACCCCACATTTGCATGAGGATAAATCAGGAGGGACAATTGGGGAACAAAACAGATCACACAACCCAGAGTTCCAGTGTGAGAAAATAAAACCCCCAAACTTCTGGTTCTAAAACCCTGTGAGGGTTATGGTGGTGGGATAAACTCCTAGTCTCACAGGACAGTCCATTGGAGGGGGCTACAGGAGGCTACAACATACACAGGCTCCCCCACCTGGGAATCAAGAACTGAAAGGGCACAATCCACTTATGGGAAACAAGGGAAGTGACTGAAAGCTGGGTGAGAGCTGAGCAAGTGCTATTGTTCCCTTTCTGTCCCCTCCCCCACAAACAGTGCCACAATGCAGGAATGTGGGTTGCCCTGCCCTGGTGAATACATAAGACTCTGCCCCTTATAATGTAACAAGTACACTAAGACAAATAAATATGGTGCAAATGAAAGAACAGATGAAAACTCCAGAAAAAGAGCTAAGTGATGAGGAGATAGCCAACTTATCAGATGCAGAGCTCAAAACACTGGTAATTAGGATGCTCATAGTAATGACTGAGTGTGATCACAAAATAAAGGAAGAAGTGAAGGCTATGTAAAATACAATAAAGAAAACCAATAAAGGGAACCAACAGTGAAGGTAAGGAAATTGAGACTCAAAGATTTGGGAAAGAATAAAAACATAAAGATTCAACAAGAAGAGAATGAAAACTCAAGAATTCAAAAAAAAAAAAAATGAGGACACCCGGCTGGTGTAGCACAGTGGATTGAGCGCGGGCTGGGAACCAAGTGGTCCCGGTTCAATTCCCAGTCAGGGCACATACCTGGGTTGCGGGCCAGGTCCCCGTGAGGGCCATGTGAGAGGCAACCATACATTGCTGTTTCTCTCCCTCTCTGTCTCCCTCCCTTCCCCTCTCTCTAAAAATAAATAAAAATAAAATCTTAAAAAAAAAATGAGGACAGGCTTTGGAACCTCTGGGACAACTTTAAACGTTCCAACATCTGAAACATAGGGGTGCCAGAAGGAGAAAAGAGCAAGAAATTGGAAACTTATTTGGAAACATAATGAAGGAGAACTTCCCCAATCTGGCAAAGGAAATAGATGTGCAAGTCCAGGAAGCTCAGAGTTCCATAGAAGTTGGATCCAAGGAGAAACACACCAAGGAACATCATAATTAAATTTCCTGAGATTAAATATAAGGAGATAATCTTAAAAGCAGCAAGAGAAAAGGAGAGAATTACCTACAGAGGAGTTCCCAATAGATTATCAGCTGATTTCTCCAAAAAGAAACCTTACAGACAAGAAGAGGCTCTAAAGAAGTATTCAAATTCAAGAAAAGCAAGGACCTACAACCTAGATTACTCTACCCAACAACACTGTCATTTAGAATGGAATGGCAGATAAAGTGCTTCCCAAATAAGGTAAAGTTAAAGGAGTTCACCATAAATAAGCCCTTATTATCTGAAATGTTAAAGGGACTTATCTAAGAAAGAGAAGATCAAAACTATAAACAGTGAAATGACAATAAACTCACAACTATCAACAACTGAACCTAAAATAAAAAAAACTAAACAAACAACGAGAACAGGAACAGAATCACAGAAATGGAGATCACATGGAGGTTTATCAGTAAAGAGGGGGAGGGTCAAATGGGGAAAAAAGGTACAAGGAATAAGAAGCATAATTGGTAGGCACTAAATAGATGGGAAGGTTAAGAATAGTATAGGAAATGGAGAAGCCAAAGAATGTACATTTACAATCCATGGACATGAAGAAAGAGGGGGAATACTGGAGTGATAGGGTTGCAGGCCAGAGGTGGGTTAAAGGGAGAAAAACTGGAACAATTGTGATAGCATCATCAATAAAATATACTTAAAAATAAAAAAATTTGAGACTTTTTTGTGGCCTAACATATAGTCTATCATGGAAAACATTCCATGTGTACTTGAAAAGAATTTGTATTCTGCTCCTTTGAGTTGCAATGTTTTACAATTATAAATAAAATACATGTGATGTTGTGTGTCATTTACGACCTCTCTTGATTTTCTTTCTGAAGTTCTATCCATTGATGTCAAAGGGGTGTTAAAATTCATTGCTATGACTGTACAACTGTTGATTTCTCCCTTTATGTCCATCAAGATTTGCTTTATATGTTTAGGTGCTCCTCTATTGGGTGCATAAATTTGTACAAGGGTTATTTATCCTTGTTGGATTGTTCCCTTTATCACTATGTAGTGTTCTTCTTTATCTCTTAATACCTCCTGTTTTAAAGTCTATTTTGTCAGATATAAGTATTGCTATTCCAGCTTTTTTCTTTTCAATTTCCGTGAACTATCTTTTTCCATCCCTTTACTTTTTGTGTGTGTGTACCTTTTGTTATGTGGTGGATGTATTTTGGACAGCATATATATGAGTTTTATTTTCTTATTCATTTATCTATCTTATGTCTTTAGATTGGAGGATTTAAGCCTTTTACATATAAAGTGATTATTGATGGGTACATACTTTTTTTTACTTTTTTAATTGATGTTTGAATATGGTTGTATCCATTTTCCCACCACCACTTTCCCCCAGCCTACTCACCCCCATCTCCCACCCTCAATCCCACCCCCTCTTGGCTCCATCCATGTTCATTTACATTCCTTTCCCTTCTTTATCACGTTATTTCCCTCTCCACTCCCCTCTGGCTATTGTTAGTTTGTTGTCGATTTCAATGTCTCTGGATATATTATGCTCTCCAGTTTGTTTTGTTAATTAGGTTCTACTTACAGGTGAGATCATATGGTATTTGTCTTTCACCACCTGGCTTACTTCACTTAGCATAATACTTTCCAGTTCCATCCATGTTATCATGAAGGGTAGGAGCCCCTTCTTTCTTTCTGCTGCATAGTATTCCATTCTGTAAATGTACCATAGTATATTGATCCACTAATTCATTTATGGGCACCTAGGCTGCTTCCAGCACTTGGCTATTGTAAATTGTGCTGCTATGAACATTGGAGTGCATAGGTTCTTTTGAATTAGTGTTTCAGGATTCTTAGGGTATAAACCCAGCAGTGGAATTGCTGGGTCAAAACACAATTCCATTTTGAGTTTCCGAGGAAATTCCATATTGTTTTTCACAGTGGCTTCACCAGTGTGCATTCCCACCAACAGTGCACTAGGGCTCCATTTTCTCCATATCCTCTCTAACCCTTGTTGTTTGTTGATTGGTTTATGACGGCCATTCTCACCAATGTAAATTGGTATCTAATTGTGGTTTTAATTTGCATCTCTCTGATGGCTAGTGATGCTGAGCATCCTTTCGTATAGCTCCAGGCCCTGTTTTCCTCCTTGGAGAAGTGTCTGTTCAGGTCCTTTGCCCATTTTTTAATTGGATGTTTGTCTTCCTTGTGTGGAGTTATGTGAGTTCTTTATATATTTTGGAGATTGAACAATTGCCCAACATATCACTGACAATATATTTTCCCATAGAGTTGCTTCCTTTTTCATTTTGCTAATGTTTTCTTTAGTTGTGCAGAGCTTTTTATTTTTATGAGGTCCCATTTGTTTATTCTTTCCTTTATGTCCCTTGCTCTAGGGCATGTATCAGTGAAAGTATTGCTGTGTTGAATATCTGAGATTTTCCAGCCTATGTTCTCCTCTAGGACTTATATGGTATCACGACTTATACATTTAAGTCTTTTATCCACCTTGAATTTATTTTTGTGTATGGTGGAAGTTGGGGCTTGAGTTTCTTTTTCTTTTCTTTCTTTCTTTTTTTTTTTTTTTGCATGTAGCTGTCCAGATTTCCCAACACCATTTGCTGAAGAGGCTATTTTCACTCCATTTTATGCTGCTGCCCCCTTTGTCGAAAATTAATTGACCATAGAGAATTGGGTTTATTTCTGGGCTCTCTGTTCTGTTCCATTGGTCTATCTGTCTATTTTTATGCCAGTACCAGGATGTTTTGATTACAGTGGCGTTATAATACAGTTTGATATCAGGTAGTGTGATCCTTCCTACCTTGCTCTTCTTTCTCAAAATTGCTGCAGCTATTTGGGGGCATTTATGGTTCCATATAAATTTTTGAAGTGTTTGTTCTATATCTGTGAAATATGCCGTTGGTACTTTAATAGGTATTGCATTGAATCTGTAATTTGCTTTGGGTAATATGGACATTTTGATGATGTTGATTCTTCCAATCCATGAACATGGTATATGTTTCCATTTGTCTGTGTCTTTGATTTTTTTCTTCGGTGTTGTTTAGTTTTCTGAATACAGATCTTTTACCTCCTTGGTTAGGTTTATTCCTAGGTATTTTATTTTTCTTGTTGCTATATCAAATGGGATATTTTTCCTGATTTCTGCTTCTGATGTTATATTGTTGCTATAGTTGTCCCTTGCTATATTACGGTTCACTTATTGCAGCTTCACTGTATTGCAGGATATATATATATATATATATATATATATATATATATATATATATATATATAATTCTGTATCACGGAGTTTTCGCTATTATGCCTTGCAAATCCTGGTTGAAGCTATGGACTCGGATGAAAACTTCTTGCTGAAGGCATACTGGCATGACTACAATATTGCATTATGTCTCCTAAGTATTCAGAAAGCCATAAAGGAGATGGAGAGTGAAATAGGAAATTGAAGCTGGAAAAATTTGTGGCAAGAAGTGGTCCACGATTACAAGGGATTCTCTCCTGATGAAGTCCATCACTCTGTGGTAGCTAAGGTTGTGAAGCTGGGGAAACTACTGTGAAGAGATGGCTTCAATGATATGACTCCTGATGATGTGAATGACCTGATCAATGTCCACTGACAACCATTGATGGACGAAGACCTGATGGAGATGACGAAGTCAGCAAGTGAAGAAGAGGATGAGGAACATGATGAACTATGGGTTGGAGAAGAGGAGGAGGTTGATCTAACACTCGATCGTCTTGCAACCATGGTCAGATGGCCAAAGAACTTCAGCAAGTGGCTGAAGAATGGGATCCCCAGATGCTTTGTTTGTTGTACTTCATTAATACAATTGAGAGTGACATGTCAGTTTATAAAAACCTTCTCACTCAGAAGAAAAAGCAGCGCCAGCAACTCCCCATAACTATGTTCATCACTTGGACAAAGAGATCAGTTATGCCTATGCCTTTAACAGAAATAGAAGTTAAGGCCCAGGGCAAAAATACTGTACCACCTGATGAAGTGCCTGCTGAAGTGGTGCCTTCAGAAGAGCTGTAATGCTCTTCTTGGCTGTGCAGTACATTCATCTCATCATCATCACCTTCATCGCCATCAGTACTGCACAGTTACATAATTTATAATCTTCATCATTCAAGTTGTAGTATACTTCACTGGTGAGTACCTGTATAGAATTTTATATGTTGTTAAAATTACGTAGGTTTAAGAGTGTAGAAAGTGTTTAGGAGCACATGAAGTGTTTATAAGAATGTGGAAAAGGCTAATAAGAGAGTGGGAAAGGTTTAAAGGAGTGTGGGAAGGGTTTATAAAGCCTTAAAATATATATAAATAATAAAATAAATATAATGCCACTACTTGCGGATTTTCACCTATCGTGGAGGTCTCTGGAACATAACTTCCATGATAGGTGAGGGATCACTGTATACAAAAATGCCTTTGATTTCTGGATATTGACTTTGTATCCTGCTGTTTTGCCAAATTCATTTATTAGGTCGAGTAGTTTTTTGGTGGAGTCTATAGAATTTTCTACGTACACTATCATGTCATCCACAAACAATGACAGTTTTGTTTCCTACTTTCAAATTTGGATGCCTTTTATTTCCTCTTCTTCTCTGATTGCTGTGGCTAAAACTTCCAATACTATGTTGAATAGAAGTGGTGATAATGGACAACCGTGTCTTGTTCCTGATCTTTGTGGGAAAGATTATAGTTTTTGTCCATTGAGTATGATGTTGGCTGTAGGTCTCTTATATATGGCCTTTATTATATTGAGGAATGCTCCCTCTACTCCCACTTTCCTGAGTGTTTTTATCATAAATGAGTGCTGTACCTTATTGAATGTTTTTTTCTGCATCTATTGATATGATCATGTGATTTTTTTCTTTGCTTTTGTTTATGTGATGTATCACGTTTATTGTTTTGCGAATATTGTAGCATCCTTGCATCCCTGGGATGAATCACACTTGGTCATGGTGTATGATCTTTTTGATGTAGTGCTGGATATGGCTTGCCAATATTTTGTTGAGGATTTTAGCGTCTATGTTCATCAGCGATATTGGCCTGAAGTTTTCTTTCTTTGTTGTGTCTTTATGTGGTTTTGGGATTAGGATGATGCTGGCTTCATAAAAAGAGTTTGGGAGTCTTTCATCATTTAGGATTTTTTGTAATAGTCTGTGAAGGATAGGGGTTAGCTTCTCCTTAAATGCTTTGTAGAATTCTCCTGTGAAACCATCCTGTCCAGGGCTTTTGTGTGTCGGGAGTTCTTTGATTACTGCTTCGATTTCATCAGCTGTAATTGGTCTTTTCAGGCTTTCTGCTTATTCTTCATTGAGTTTTGGAAGATTATATTTTTCTAGGAATTTGTCCATTTCACCTAAGTTTTCAAATTTCTTGGCATAAAGTTCTTCATAGTAATTTCTTACCATCCTTTGTATTTCTGTGGTATTAGTTGTAATCTCCCCTGTTTGATTTCTGATTGTGTTTATTTCGGTCCTCTCTCTTTTTTCTTGATAAGCGTGCTTAAAGGCTTGTTGCTTTTTTTTATCTTTTCAAAGGATCAGCTCCTGTATGCACTGATCCTTAGAATTGTTTTTTTAGTCTCTATGTCATTTAATTCTGCTCTGGTCTTGGATATTTCCTTCTTTCTACTTGCTCTGGGCTGTCTTTGTTGTTGTTTCTTGAATTCTTGAAGGCATAGGGTTAGGTTGTTTGTTTGAAAAGTTTCTATCTTTTTTAGGTAGGCCTGTGTCTCTGTGAACTTCCCTCTCAGGACTACCTTCACTGTGTCCCATAAGTTTTACGTTGTTATGAGTTCATTTTCATTTGTTTCCAAAAACTTTTTGATTTCTTCCCTAATCTTATTCTTGACCCATTCATTGTTTAATAGCATGCTATTCAATCTCCATGATTTTGAGTGTTTGAAGGTTTTTTCCTTGGGGTTGGTTTCTAGTTTTAATACCTTGTGGTTAGAGAAAATGCTTGATATCATTTCAATTTTCTTGAATTTGCTGAGGCCTGTTTTATGTCCTATCATGTGGTTTATCTTTGAAAATGTTCCATGTGCATTTGAAAAGAATATGTATTTAGCTTCTTTGGGATGAAAGACTATATATATCAGTTAAGTCCGTTTGATCTAGAGCATTGTTCAGTGCCACAATATCTTTGTTGATATTTTGTTTGGAAGATCTGTCCATTTTTGACACTGGGGTGTTAAAATCCCCTACTATAATTGTGTTGCTGTCAATATCTTTCTTAAAGTGCTCCAAGATTTTCTTTATTTATTTGGGTGCTCCTGTGTTTGGTGCATATATATTTATAATGTTTATGTCTTCTTGGTGAATTCTTCCCTTTCAGTATTATGAAGTGTCCTTTTGGGTTTCTCTTTATGGCACTTTTTTTGAAGTCTGTTTCATTTTATATGAGTATTGCTACCCCAGCTTTTTTTCCCTGTCCATTTGCTTGGAAAATGTGTTTACAGCCCTTCACTTTCAGTCTGTTGTAGGTCTTTTGTCCTGAGGTGGGTCTCTTGTAGGCAGCATATGTGTGAGTCATGCTTTCTTATCCATTCAGCTATTCTATGTCTTTTGATTGCAGCATTTAATCCATTTACGTTTAAGGTTATTATTGATAGGTACTTATTCATTGCTATTTTTTGTACTTGTGTTCCTCTCTCTCTTTCTTTTCCTTCCTTTCCTTAAAGCAGTCCCTTCAGCATCTCTTGCAGAGCTGGTTTGTTGGAGGTGTATTCATTTAGACTTCTTTTGTCTGGGAAGTTCCTTATTTGGCCTTCTATCTTGATTGAGAGCCTTGCTGGGTACAGTAGCCTTGTTTGCAGGGTCTGGTTGTCATTACTTGGAATATTTCTTGCTATTCCCTTCTGGCTTGGAGCGTTTCCATTGATAAATGAACTGCTAACCTTATTGGGGCTTCCTTGTATGTTATTTCCTGTTGCTCCCTTGCTGTGTTTAAGGTTCTTTGTCTTGGAATCTTGTCATTTTAATTATGATATGTCTTGAAGTCAGCCTCTTTGGGTTCCTTTTGATTGGGACTCTGTGTTTCCTGGATCTGTGTGACTTTTTCTCTCATCAAATTAGGGAAGTTTTCCATCATTACTTTTTCAACCAGGTTTTCTATTCCTCACTCTTCTTCTCCTTCTGGTATCCCTATTATATGGATATTATTACATTTCATGTTGTCCTGCATTTCCCTTAACCGCTCTTCATTCTTTCTGAGCCTCTTTTCCTTTTCTTTCTCTTTCTGGGTGTTTTTTTTTCTACCTTGTCCTCCAGTTCACTGATCCGATCCTCTGCTTCATTGAGCCTGCTTTTTTCCTTTCTGTTGTGTTATTCAGTTCAGAAATTGTATTTTCCATTTCCTCTTGGCCCTTTTGATAGTTTCTCTTTACTTTTTCATGGTGATATAGTTTGCAGTGAGTTCATAATATTTTCCCTGTAGTTTCTGGTAATTCTCTGTGAGCTCATTGAGCTTCCTGATAACCAATGCTTTGAACTAATATCTGATAGTTGACTTGCCTCTATTTTATTTATCATTCTTTCTGAGACTTCCTTTTTTCCTTTCATTTGGGGATTGTTTCTTTGTCTCCCCATTGTTTGTGAGACTCTTCTTGTTAGCCTCTGCTTCTTAAATTGATCTGTTCTGACTCCCTGTGTTTATGGTATGAACTTCTATAGTAGAACACCTGCAAGATTCAGTGGTGCAGTCTCCTTAATCTCCTTAGCTCTCTGGTCTTGGGCTGTCGTTTATGTTGGCTCTTTTTATGTCTTTGGGTTTTGATTATTGTTGGGTCTTTCTTTGGTGGGTCCTTTCCTCCAGCTGGTTAACTGATGGTCACTCCATCCACTATGCCTTGTATTCTGTTGTGCAGGTGTGGACAGGTTGTGTTGAAGTTGATTCTTCTGTGTGAACAAGGTTTTGAGGCTTCTCTCTCACTCTTGTTCCATTGTTTGTTGTGTGTAATTTCTACACCAATTGGTTGTATTTCCAGGTCAGTCCTGGATTGAGGTTAGTGTGGGTTCCACTTCCTCCTTCACTTTCTTTCATTGTTTTGTGTTGGTGGTTCCTTTGTTGGTGGATTTTCTCTTCCAGCTGGTATACTGGTGTTCATCGCTTCCACCTTGCATGTTCTATGGAGTAGCAAAGTCAAATTTGTCTCCCTGTCTCTGTTTTTTAGGATGACCCCTGTCTGTATCTAACTCTGGTCTTTTCACAGCTGTAGGTTTTAATATCTCACCTGTGGGAAAAGAAGAGTGAAATAAAGGAATAAAGGAAGGGAGAAGGAATAAAAAAGGAAAGGGAGGAAGGAAGAAAGAGTGAAGAAAAAAGAGAGAAGGAAAGATAGAAAGAAAGAATTAATAAAGAATAAGAAGGAAGAAATAAGGAGTAAAAAAAGAAAGACGGAAAGAAAGGAAGAAGGAATTAAAAGAAAAAAATTAAATTTGAGATAAATAAGAGAAGGAAAGAAGAAGGAATAATAAAGGAAAAGAAGGAAGAAGGAATAAAATAAGAAAGAAGGACAGAAAGGAAGAAGGAATTTTAAAAAAAAAAGCTTTCTGCTGGCTTTTAACCACTCGGGTTTGTTCTGCTGGGCTTTTGGCTGGGGAGGTATTGGTTTCTCTTTTCTCCATTCCTGAGTCACACTCTTTGCTGTTGTCCAGCCTCCAGCACAGTTCCTAGGTGCCCTTCTGCACCCAGCCTAGGACTTTAGTTGACTAGTTGTCCTGTCCTTGAGGTGCACTAATTAGGGGCAACTCACAGACCACCTTCTTGCTTTTTACTGACTTAGATGCTGAGGAGTCTCATCACCCTTTCAGGGTCGTTTAGCCCCCCACTGAGTCGTCTTTCAGCAGACTGAAGCTCCCCTCTGTGGGGTTCTTCCACCTTTCTCTTATGAGCCAGTTGGCCCTGCAGGGCTCCGGGTGCAGGGGCTGGGTGGGAGGTGCTTTGTGCCTGGCGAGGGGCATCAGCTCCATGGACCTGTGTGCCCTGCCCCCAGTGCTTCTGGAGTGAGTGTGGGCGGGCCTGCAGGGGGGAGTGTGGGCAGGGACACAGGGGATGGGAGGCTGCTGCGGATAATTCCCTAAACAAATGTGGAGTGCCTCTTTTTTTTTTAAGATTTTATTTATTTATTTTTAGAGAGAGGGAAAGGGAAGGAGACAGAGAGGGAGAGAAACAGCAGTGTATGGTTGCTCCTCACATGGCCCTCACTGGGGACCTGGCCTGCAACCGAGGCATGTGCCCTGACTGGGAATTGAACCGGGACCCTTTGGTTCCCAGCCCGCGCTCAATCAGCTGAGCTACACCAGCCAGGGCTGGAGTGCCTCTTTATTTCTCTTTTTCTTTTTGAAAAATTCCTCCTATTCAAGCCCTCCAGTTCAAACAAGAACCTGGCCTCTCACACAGCCCAGCCTGGATCTCTTCCAAGAATCTTGCAGCAGATCCTGCGGGCACCAGGCCTGGGGCTACAGCTGCCCTGGTCCCTGTGCTGGTCCTGGGGGCCTATTGTCCCAAAGCACTCTCCTTACCATCTGATCATTCAATGTCCCCTATAATTTTTGGTCCAATCTTCATATATACTGGGATACCATTGGCTGTTCACTATTTTCCTCAGAAGATTGGCTAGGTGTTCCACCTGTGTGCAGGGGGAAGTGGACTCTGCTCCCACCTATCTTGCTGCCTTGCTGCCATCTTCCTCTATCCTCTCTTGCTGCTTTTTATATTCTTTTTTTGTCTTTAAACTTTGGCAATTTATGTATGATGTGTCTTGATGCGGGCCTCTTTGAGTTCATCTTATTTTGGTGTCTCTGTCCTTTCTCTAGTTCTCTGTCTTTTTTCTTCACCAGGTTAAGGAATTTTCTGTTGTGTCTTTATATAAGTTCTTAGTCCCCCTCCCTCCCTTTTTCTGGTACCCCATATAATGTGAATGTTATAACAGTTTATGTTTGTACTGTTTCTTTTGGTGTTCTGATTGGGCGTTTTCTGCCACCTTGTCTTCCAAATTGTTCATTTGACCCTCTGGTTCATTTACCTGATTGTTGATCCCTTGAAATATTCTTCATTTCAGATATTGTATCTTTAGTTCTGACTGGTTCTTTTTAATAGTTTCTATGTCCTTTTTATGCTTACTGGGTTTTTTTTTTTTTTTTTTTTTTTTTTTTTTTTTTTTTTTTTTTTTTTTTTTTTTTTTTTTTTTTTTTTTTTTTTTTTCTCTTTTTTTTTTTTTTTTTTTTTTTTTTTTTTTTTTTTTTTTTTTTTTTTTTTTTTTTTTTTTTTTTTTTTTTTTTTTAGGTTCTCACTGAATTCATCCAGTCTTCCCATGAGTTCCTTGATCATCCTTATAAATCTTTATCTGGTAGGTCTCTTGCCTCCATCTCATTTAGTTTTTTTTCCTGAAGATTTCTCCTGTTTTTTTTTTGGGGGGGGGCATATTTCCTTGTCTCCCCATTTTGGCTGCTGCCTATTTGTATTTGCTTATTTGTATTTGTTTCTGTATATTAGGTACATCTGCCATGTTTCCCATTCTAGGTATGGTGGCCTTATGTAGTATGTCTCCTATGGGCTTCAGTAGCACGTTCTACCTATCACCTGACCAAGGGCTCCAGAAATGTCTCTTGTGAGGGTTAATGGAGCACTCCTGATTTAGCTGGATCTTGGTCGATATTGGTCCTTTCATGTGTGGTGTCAATCCTCAGGCTGCTGACTTCAGAATTGACACCAACCACAGTGTATGTGCTGCTGTGTAGATGCTGAACACATGAAGTGGAGTTTGCCCCAGCAGATTCTGGTGACTCATGAAATCTTCTTTTAGATGTGCCTCTGGAGCAAATTTGGTACTGCTCTGATATTGTCTGAAAACTGCTCCCAGGTGTGTTCATTCTGGGGCTTCCTAGGCAAGTCTCCATAACAGGTCAGCATCAGACGCTGGCTGTTACTAACCCTGGGCTATGTGTTTGGAGCTCCAAAGTGATCCACAGTTTGTGGCTGCGTCTGCTGGGCCTGGGTGTTTGTGGAAAGGACCAAGCTGCACACCCAGTCCAAATTCCAACATCACCGAGCCAGGAGACAGGTCAACAAAAGTCCTAAGGCACCCCAAGATCCACCTCTGCCTTCTTCTTCCTTCCAGCTTCCTGATAGGCTGTTACGGAAAGAGCCTCTGGTAGTACTCAAGTTGCATGAAGTAGGTTCTTGGTGAGTCACCAGGTATGGGTGAGTTCTATTCGCCAGATTGATACAGGTTCAAACTTGGTGTCAGTTCTAGATCTGGGGTCACTAAGCAAAAGTCTCAGGGAATACCAAGTCTAGCCACCTTGCGCCAAGTGCCTGGAGACC
>PVJI01028594.1:0-16321 GCA_004026765.1 Micronycteris hirsuta
GGATGTTGGAATGTTTAAAGATGTCCTGGAAGTTCCTAAGCCTCTCCTCATTTTTTTGAATTCTTTTTTCTTCATTCTTTTCTAGTTGAATGTTTCTTTCTTCTTTCTGGTCCAGACCATTGATTTGAGTCCCAGTTTCCTTCCCATCACTGTTGGTTCCCTGTACATTTTTCTTTATTTCACTTAGCATAGCCTTCATTTTTTCATCTAATTTGTGACCATATTCAACCAATTCTGTGAGTATTCTGATTACCAGTGTTTTGAACTGTTCATCTGATAGGTTGGCTATCTCTTTGTGGCTTAGTTGTATTTTTTCTGGAGCTTTGATCTGTTCTTTCATTTGGGCCACTTTTTTTGTCTTGGCAGGCCTGTTACATAGTAAGGGGTGGAGCCTTAGGTGTTCACCAGGGTGGGGTAACCCACATTGTTTTGTTGTGGGGGAGGGGTCCAAGAGGGAACAATGGAGCTTGCTCCGCTCTCTGCCAGTTTTCAGTCACTTCCCCCACTACCCACAGTCACATTGGGCCTTTCTGGTGCTGATTCCCAGTGGGTGGGCTTGTGTATGTTCTAGGATTATGTGTGTCTCTCCAACAAACTCTCCTGTGAGGCTGGGAGTTTCTCCTGCTGCTGCAATAGCCACAGGTGTTTTCAGTCAGAGGCTTTGAGGCTTTATTTCCCTCGTTGGAGCTCTGGGTTGTGTGGTCTGTTTTGTTCCCCAGCAGTTCCTTTATCCCTATGGGAATGTGGAACCTCCAGCTGCTGCCTTGCTGCAAGTCCTCTCTGCCTGGCTCCGCCCCTCCTACAGATCTGAATGAATATTTCTTCTTTAATTCATTGGTTGTCAGACTTCCATACAGTTCGATTTTCTTTCAGTTCTGGTTTTTTGTTTTTAAATTGTTGTTGTCCTTATTTTGGTTGTGTGAGGAGGAACAGTGTGTCTATCTACTAGTCCATCTTGGCCGGAAGTCCCCCTCCCCCCCAAAAAGTTGTAATTTTGATGTGGTTGTAGGAAGAGGTGAGCCATCTCTGCCTATACCGCCATCTTGACCAGAAGTAATGTTTTGACCTGGTTTTTCTTGCTGATGCATGTAAAGAATTATAGATCGGCAAATCTATTAGCGTGTAATCAGTTTATTAATGACCCGTTCCCATGGAAGAGAACAGGACTGGGTAGAGTGGGGGGTGAAAGGCAGAGTTTCAGGGGAAAGTAGGATGGCAAAAGTAAGAGCAGCTGAAGACCAGGGTGGCCAGCCCCTGGGCAGCCTGAGGCTGGGCAGCCAGAGCCTTTGTGGCCTGGGAGCCAAGAGCACCAAGAGCACCCCGAGCCCCCGGAGCACGAGATCACGAGTCCTTTGTTCTGAGGACTTATATAGTTGGTGGGATAGGAGAAAAAAAAGTTACATATTGATTAACGGGTACATGTGGTGCCAGCTTTCCTGGGGGAATGTGTCTACCCAAACTTAGGTATGTGTGGGGGTCTGTTAGCCCGAATCCTTATCTTGCTCCAGACTCCATTTGTTCATCTTGTTGTAAAACAAATACTTGACAGGGGCAGTTAATTAAAATTGGGGCGCTTTCCAAAGTTATTTACGGGCTCTTTCTTTGGGCACCGTCGACCCTCTCCTGCATTCCAAGCCTAGGGATGAAAGCACAGTTTCAAGGCTTTCTTTCCCAGATAGTGGAAATGCTACATGGAATTTCAAGGACTTCCCTTCTTCCTTGCTAGCACAGTGTTTCTTGTGATGGTGGAACACCTGGCAATATTATCAGACCAGGCTCAGGACTGCTGATTTTAGCATGTGAGACCTGTCTCCTTCCTCCTCCCTGCCTTGGTTTACTGTTTATTCTACTTAATTGGTAAAAGGCGTTTCCTGGCAATCAGGATGCTAGAGGCTGGCCAGTAACAGTATTGCAGTCTCAGAGTTCTTCCTATGCTGTGTCCTGCCTTAGTAAGAACTTATTTTCTTCTGATCAATGTAATGTAATACATATTCCCTATTTTTTAAAAAAATTGGATCATGCAGTAAACAAGAGAATCAAATTTGATCCCTTTATATTCTCAATACAGAATGGTTATTAGAGTTATGTTTTGGTGCATTTCCTTCCACTCTTCTATATGGTTATTTCATAGTTATGTTTATTGTAGTTACATGTGTATATACATGATGTGTGTAAAATTTCATGACCTGTGATTACATTATGCCAGCTGAGAATTACTGCAAAATTTTTAACCATTGTGTATGTATTCTTGTATGTATACAGTTACACCTTGGTACTCATCGGCTTCAGAACTCATCAGACCCTGTACCCATCACATTGTGATGAGAAAAAAAATATTTCAGCACTCGACACCTGCTCAGGACTTGTCGCATTTGCTAGAACTTGTTGAGTCATGATGTTGCCCTTCAAGACAAAGTGCTTCATTGTTAGGCACTCATAGGTTTCGGCACTCCTCATGAGTTCTGGAACAAATTAATAATGAATACTGAGGCACCGCTGCATTTAAAAAAAAAAAATTAATAGACTTATTTTTTAGAGCAGTTTTAGGTTCATAGTGTAGGGGAGGAATCGTTTTCCTTTCTTTCATTCTAAGTCCTATGGCTGGTCTAATAATTAAGTTGACTAAGGCAGATTGGCAGAAAAACAAATTTTAATTTTGTACGTAAAGGTTCCCTCAAAGATATTAAACCGAAAGGCAACCAGGTAACTGATGCTTATATGGCATCTTGAGTGAAGGAAATGAACGGGGCTGGGGCTTTAACGAGCAAATGTTTGCTTAACAGATATTTGCCCTGCTATGCAGATAAGTCAGAGATAAAAAGTGATATCTGGTATCAGCTCTCTTCCTGATACAGCCCCCCTTTCCAAATTTTTCTAGGAAGTTAAGGGGAAGTCAAATGCTTTTCCTGAGTCTGCTGGGTCTTGCATGCCTTCAGCACAAAGTAATCCACATGTCAAAGTGGCACATTCTGGGGTGACTTGTTCTGAGCCCACTCAGCAGAAAGATGAGCAAAAAGTAGAGTTCTCTCCCCCGCGTCCATCACTCTTAGCAAGTTTATTAACGTCTTGAATTAGTGTGGTGCATTTCTTACGATTGGTGAGCCTATATTGATTCATTATTATTAAATATATATATATATATATATAAAAGTTCACCATTTATATTAGGATTTAACTTATTAGGATTTGTGTACACCATTTTGAATGCCAGTGAAACATTTGACCAGAAATATCTATTATGAGTGTATATTTACCCAGGAGAACTACAGTCATGTTAGAGGAGATAGTTAGTGTGAATTCAGAGCCTTTTCTCTTTCTGAACTGACCTTTCCATCTGTCCTCGCTCCAGGGGTGGCAGCTGACATTGTGATGCCAGTCTTTAATATTGGGCTGTACTTCGCTGTTGTGTTTGCATTCAGGATCTCATTTAGCAGTCCGCTCTTACTCTGAGCAATGCCGGGCTCTGCGCCTCATGCCCTTCTCATGCTTCCCATACAATTCAGACCTCTTTGTAGAATGGAGGCTGCTAAGTGGGACTAGGTTGCTTTTCTGGGTGATGGTAGAGTCCATTGGGAATCCAGTTATTAGAATTTGAGTTAAGCAGTTGAGTTCAGCGTTTGGGGAAAAGACAGACTTTCCTGACACTGCCTTCCAGGCTCCCACCCATGGGAACAGTGACTTAGAGGTCGCTGGGGCCTGAGACAAGAACCGAGTGGGGCCAGACCCCCTCCTGGTCTGTGTGTTTTCCCTCTTGGCTCCTTGTGTGTGTGTGTAGCCCCTGGATGGCTGTGACCCTTTGGGCTCGCCTTGCTGTGCGAGGACAAACCACTGTTTCATTTAGTTAATTTGAGTTAAACCTGGGATTTTTCAAGGGGAACATTTTTCTCGAAGTATAAAGTATAAAAACATGGAAGACTAGTTAATAAAAATGGATTTCTCCCTCTTGACTAGAACTACCAGAGAGAGCCTAGTTAGGAATGCTGAGTGCTGCTTTCATGAGACAGGTTTAGCTCAGAAGGCCATCTGTGCATCCCCTATGCGCCCTCCTTTTTCCTCTCCATCTCTGGTGAGGAAGAGCCAGAGTCTCCTCCCTGTCTCTGTTTTTTATTGATTTTAGGGAGAGGGGGAGAAAGAAAGAGAAAGAGGGAGAAACATTGATCAGCTGCCTCCCATATGCTCCCTAAATGGGGATTGACCCCACAGTTTAGGTGTGCGCCTTGATCCAGGATTGAACCCACAACCTTTTGGTGTATGGGTCGGTGCTCCAACCAACTGAGCCACCTGCAAGGGCCCCTAATAAGTTCGCAATTGGTTTCTCTACTTCTACTCTTTTCGTCGCAATCTATTCTCTACCCATCAGACAATGACCTTAAGAGGTAAAGCAAATCATTTTGTTTTGCTTCTTAAAAACTGTTAAAGACTTCCCATTGCACTTGGCTAAGATTCCGACTCCTTAAAAGTGTCTAGCTTTAGGCATGCTGGACTTCCCATGCAGGCCCTCACATACGACAAGCTTTTATTTTCCCTGGGTCTCTCTTACATGTTTTTTTTCTTCCTGCTGGGAAGAATACTCCTATGGTTGACTTTTCCTATTCTTTGGGTTTCAGCTTAAATCTCACCTCCTTAGAGATTTCCCCAAGTGCCATTTAGGTTAAATAACTTACCCATTTATCCCCCAGACCTGCTGTATTCTCTGTGTCAGCACCCTCTTCATTTCCTTGGACTTTATAACCCTTTTGGCAATCTCTAACTACTTGAACCTTTTTTAATCCCTGTGCCTTCCACTAGATATTAATTAGCTCCATAAATGCCTCACTTCTTATTTTAGTCCCAGTGCTTATTAGTACTGCTGTCACAGAGTAGGTGTTCAGAAAATATGTGGTGAGCGAATGATATGATTTGAACGTATTATGGAATACCAGTTTATAAGGAAGCTGCATCAAGGATTTGGGCATGAAGCCAATTTGGCCCATAAAAGCTCATTGCTGGGAATCATAAAGACGTGTAGATCTTTAAGGTATTTTAAGCTTTCTGGAGTCATCCCAAAAGATTGTGTTCAACCTCTGCATTTCTCTCTCTTCTTGGCACAGTCCCTTGCTCACTATGAACCTATCATCTGAATATTTTCTGGGCTGTTGGTGTTGGCTTTGGGGCCTGCCATATCACAGTTCTGATGTGATCAAAAAAGTCATTTGCTTGTGGTTTGCTCTCTCACGGCACATTTACCTAATAGAGTATTAGAGACATGAGTTTACACTTCGATATTTTATTTTATTTTTGATGTTAGAGGGGAATGGAGGGAGAAAGAGAAGGCGAGAAACATCAACTGGTTGCCTTCTGTACGTGCCCCAGGGGAGTACACCTGCAGCCCAGGCATGTGCCCTGACCAGGAATTGAACTGGTGACTTTTTGGTTCGTGGGACGATGCCCAACCAATTAAGCCACACCAGCCAGGGCAACGAGTTTACACTTTGAATGATACACTGAAATTCCATTCTTCTCTTTAGGTCCCTGCTCCAAAGCGAGGAGAAATAGTGAGACAGATTGGTGATGCCTTGCGGGAGAAGATTCAAGTACTAGGAAGCTTGGTAAAGTATCTCTGTAATAAAAATATAATCTTTTAGAGGTGAATAAGGCCTTCACACATTTCTGTATATAACATTGTGATATTTTTTAAAGTTTTAATTTTGATGACATTCAATTTATCTACTTTTGCTTTCTGTATTTTTTTTTTAAGATTTTATTAATCATTTTTAGACAGAGGGGTAGGGAGGGAGAAAGAGGGAGAGAAACATTGACGTGTGAGAGAAGCACTGATTGTTTGCCTCTCGCACGCACTCCGACCGGCTGCAACCCAGGCACGTGCCCTGACCAGGAATCCAACCGATGATGATGCTCAGCTAACTGAGCCATGCCGGTCAGGGCATAAGATTGTGATTTTTAAGAAAAGCAGTTTATACATTTCAAAAGTCTTTTCTCTAGAGGAAAGATGAATACAGTGGACAGGAAAAAGTGAAGACTATTCTTGGGTTTTAAAATTTTTCAGAAAAAATATGAGCAGATTTTCTGAAATTTAATACCTTCACAAAACAGACACAAAATGTTTTGCATTTTTCACCTTATCATTTTAATGTTTAACATATAAATTCCTTTGGAAAAATATGGCTTGACTTTTTGTATTTTTAGGTGTCTTTGGAGATGGGGAAAATCTTAGTAGAAGGTGTGGGAGAAGTTCAAGAGTATGTGGATATTTGTGATTATGCTGTTGGCTTATCACGGATGATCGGGGGACCCATTCTGCCTTCTGAACGTAAGCAATGAAGTCACTTAGGCTCCGAGTTCTGTGCTCTGACACAGGGAGCTCCAAAAAATGCCCTGGCTGTGAACAGTTTGCAAAAGAGGAATTGTAAGTGGCATATAAATGAATGAAAATATCTTTAATCTTTCCACTCAGAAATGCAAATTGAAACAGGTGAAAACACTTTAATTTTTAAAGATGGAACTTGGTGTCAGCAAGTCCATGGGTGAGACACCCTTTTATGGGGACTTGTAGTGACATGAAGTGCCAGTCCATCTGGAAAACAATTGGAGCCTTACATTTAATGCCAGTTTCAAGAATTTAATTTAAGTAAATAATCTGAACTGTGACAAAAGTTTATGTGTAAAGATGTTCATTGTGGTATCAGTAGGAAACACTAAAAATGACCTAAATGTCATAAGGCAAAGGTAGAGCTGATTTTGGCTGTCTGTTAGTGGGTAATAAAAATCCCATTTATGAGTTGCCTACCTCCAACACCATACTTTTACGAGAAGGTTTTTACTTATTTTTAAATTACCTTAATGTTATTTTTTTTTTTTGAAGAGATGTTATGCTCATCACAAACTTAAAAAGGAATAAAAGAGTAAAGGATGAAAAGTACTCCCTCTGGACACCCCATGGTATTCCCAGGGAAGCAGTCATGTTTCTGGGTTCTTGTATAGCTTTTTAGAGCTTCTGTTCACTTAGAGGCAAATATGTGTCTTTTGGAAACACAGACATTAGCAAGCAGTACGTTCTGTTCTATACTTTTTCCTACTTAATGGATCTTAGAAATTGTTTCATATTATTCCATTAAGGTGCCTCCTTCATCTTTTTTATGGCAATTTGCTGTAAAGATCCTATATGTAACTTACCATATTTTTTGGACCATAAGATGCACCTAGGTTTTAGAGGAGGAAGATAGGAAAAAATTTTTTTGAAGCAAAAAATGTGGTAAGATATTTAGGAACATAAATAACATTCAGACTATAATTCAGCTACATTCGGACTATAAGACGCACCCCCATTTTCCTCCCAAATTTGGGGAAAAAGGTGCATCTTATAGTCTGAAAAATATGGCTTAACCCATTCCCAGATGAAGGATGTTTTCAGTTTTCTGAGTTACACTGTGCTGCAAGGACCAGCCTTGTGCTCTGGGACATTTCAGTGATGAGGTTAAGGGCTTATGGGATGATATGTAATGTTTGCAGTCTCAGTGGAGCAAACAGATGATTCCGTGTGGTTGCATTGAAGACAGAGGAGCTGGGAGTCTGCCAGAGTGATAACAGCGGTTATCCCAGGGTGGCAGGATTCTAGATGGGTTTTATTGTTGTCTTTCTATTCGTAAGTGTTTTTCAAAAATGTCCATGATAAGAACTATGTTATATTTATGATCGGGAAAGAAAAGAAATAGATATATTAAAAATGAAAAAAATTTATTTTAGAGAGAGGAACTTCAACTTGTTGTTCCACTTATTTATACATTCACTGGTTGATTTTTCTATGTGCCCTGACTGGGGATCGAACTCACAACCCTGATGTATTGGGGTAACCTGCCTGGCCAGAGCGAAAATATATATATTTTTAAATTTTTATTTACTTAAATTTTTTTTAAATGTATATTTTAAAAAGTAGATTATTCATCTGTGCCAGAGGCTTTGGGGTAACTTTGACCTCATTAATGTAGTTAATGCTTATGAGTGTCTGCCAGGTGCCAGGTGATCTAATAGGTGATACTTGATCAATGAGCCCTAGTCCCTGTCCTCAAGGAATTTATAACGTTACAGATTCCTTACATTTACAAGTGAGAGGCAAGTGGGAGATAAGTAAAGGGATAATTATAACAGAACATGCTAAGTACTGTGATGGGGTGTAGGATAGGATAGTGAGCCCCTAAGCTAGCCAGAGAAAGTAATCCAAGGCCTCCCAGCGGAAGTAATTCAAGTTAAGTCCTCAAGGAAGGGAGGTGTAGAGTGTTGGGGCAGGAGTTATTTTAAATAGGGAGGGAAAAAAGGAAAGCTTAGCGTGGGAGAATGTGGGTATTCGGGGAACTGTGTGCTGTAGCACAGCTGGAGGGCACAGTCTGAGGGGAGAGGCTTTCCTGAGAGCGAGTTTGAAATTTGAGTTTTTGGAATTTGAGTTCGGAATTTACCAGAGGGCAGCTCCAGTAGTGATCTGGACAGTCAAGGGAGTGATATTATCAGGGCAGCACTGGCCTCTCTTGGGGGAGGGAGAACGAAAGGGGAGGAGGCAGGCCCTGCCAGGAGGAGGCCATGCCAGCACATCATCTGAAGGGAGGTTAGGATGCCTGGACCAAAGGAGGGCCTGGAAGTGAGGTGCAGCCACTGCCGGCTTCCCTGTTCTTAGCTCACCAAGAGAGCGTGTCCTGTAAAATGGATGGCCAGGAGCACCCCCTTTCCAGTCGGTTCATGGTTTTCACCAGGGTTCGTGAGTCATCACTCCCTGCTTTGGTTCTTTGCTGCTCTGGTTGGGTGCCCTTCCTTGATTAAAATAATCAGTTCATATGAGGATTAGTGGCATAGTGTCTATCATTATGGTTTATAAGGTAATGTAGTAATAATAGGCTTTGTAGTATGCTAATGAGTGTACCCAATCCCTCTGCTGTGTAAAAGTGATCTACCATGAGGCATCTGGAATCCCCAGTTGGCCCCGTGAACCTTTGTTCTGAAAATGAAAGATTTTAGATTTTGTTCTTATAAATTTGACGTGCATTACAGGAACATGCTTGAGCATATTCCTTGCCTTCCTCTGTCCTCAGGACCTGGCCATGCGCTCATTGAGCAGTGGAATCCTGTGGGCCTGGTTGGAATCATCACTGCCTTCAACTTCCCTGTGGCGGTGTACGGCTGGAACAATGCCATCGCCATGATCTGCGGGAATGTCTGCCTTTGGTGAGACCTGCTCACTTTCTCGTCTAGTAGTAGGAGTGTAATAGTAGCCATTGTTAGGTCCTAGTATAAGTGTTTTAAATGTATTGAAAAGTTTTCTTCTTCTCTACTCTTTCTGTTAACATATTGAGTCACATCTGCCTCCTATTTATGAAACATCAATTTTGAATTATTATATATTTTAATCATTGGTAAAATTTATTTTTTTGACTTATCTTTTTGACACAGCCTTGTCCTTCCAGTTGTTTCTACCCCAAGCGGGTGCACTATCATTAAATTCTGACACAAACTTCCTGGATTAATGTCAGGCTCCTCACGTGTCAGGGCTCCATCCTCCACAAGACTGGCTTTAGATGCAGGCTGCAAGTATCCCCAGCTCCCCAGAACATCTGCAGTTCTGACCAGCCCTCTGCAAAGTTGGAGGTTCCCACAACCCTTGGTTTCAGTAATTCATTAGAATGACCCCAGGACTCGAGAAAGCACCATACTCATTAACTATAGTTATTTATAAAGGGTGCATATAGGGCAAGGTCTCGAAGGGTCACAGATTGCAGAGCTTCCATGCCCCTCCCTGTGAACTCGGGCACATCGTCCTCCCAGCTGGGAGGCTGCACTGAGCTTTGGTGTCCAGATATTTTTATTGGGGCTTTATTCCATGGGCATTATTGATTAAATCATTGACGTTGATTGAACTCAGTCTAGATTCCTCCTCCCTTCACTATGGTTGGTCTTTCTGGTGACCAACCAAACCCCACCTTGAAGCTACCTAGGGGGCCCCACAAGTCACCTTGTTAGCATAACCAAGACTTCTGTCGCTCAGAATTCCAAGGTGTTTTGAAGCTCTGTGTCGGAAACAGACCAGATAAATAATCTTTATTGTACTACCCCTCTCAAACAGAAAATTAAGTAAACAAGTAGGAGAAAAAAAAGAACTTGTGGTGAGTCACAACTTTCTTTTAAAGTTTGACTCTTTTTTCTTTAAAAAAAATTTTTATTTATTTTTAGAGAGAGGGGAAGGGAAGGAGAAAAATAGGGAGAGAAACATCAATGTGTGGTTGCCTCTCGCGCACCCCCTACTGGGGGACTGACCTGGCCCCGCAACCCAGGCATGACCCCTGACTGGGAATTGAACTGGCGACCCTTTGGTTCACAGGCTGGTGCTCAATCCACTGAGACACACCAGCCAGGGCTGACTCTTTTTTCTTTAATAAAAATTTGATAAGTGAATTCCCACATGATTCTTAGGCACTTGGCCAATATTCCCATTGATGCAATAAATTTTACGTTTTATAAAATATTCAATAGTAAAAGTTTAGTGGGAAAATGTCTGTATTGTAGATCATGGAAACACTTATATGTTTTTACCTTTCATGTTCAATGGAAAAACTTTAGGAAAACCAGGAGATTTGTCTTTGCCTATTTTGCATTTTCCTACTAGTTATATGCTGATCTTAATGTAGTCAACTGAATTACTCAAAGACTATCTACAAAAGCGAGGCCTAGTTGGGAGGATTACTGACTTGGCACCATGTTGCCAAAGGGACCCACGCTTTCCTGCAGCTCTCTGAGCCTTCCCGTAAAAATTCATGTTGATTTCCATTTCACTCAGTTCCCAAAATTGGCGAAAATTAATGTAACAGTTCCTGTGATCAGTGCAGCAAGCAGGTTCAAAATTGCTTTTTGCCATTTTTATATTTCTGAAAGCTTTTTTAAAAGATTTTATTTATTTATTTTTTAGAGAGAGTGGGAGGGAGGGAGAAAGAAAAGGAGGGAAGCATCAGTGTGTGAGAGACACATCTGTTGCCTCTCACACACCCACAACTGGGGACCTGGCCCACAAACCAGGCACGTGCCCTGACTGGGAATTGAACCGGTGACCTGCTTGCAGGCTGGCACTCAATCCACTGAGCCCCACCAGTCAGGGCATTATGAAAGTTTGTAGTCTGCTGGGTCCCAGAGACACCAAGGTGAAGGATAGATTCCTATTTCAGTTACTAGGCTCAGGTGTCTAAACAGAAGGTTTTCTCACAAAGACTTACGCTTCTTCTTGATAATAAAAGGTATTTATGATTTCCACCAAATTGTTGCTTTTTTTTTTTTCCCAACCCTCTCAAGGAAAGGAGCTCCAACAACTTCCCTCATTAGTGTTGCTGTCACAAAGTGAGTATGTGTGGCTTGCTTTCTCCTGGGTATAGAGTAATCTCAAAAGGGTGATTGACAGGCATCGAATTTTTAATGCAATGTGAAAGTGTCATAATTAGTATGGGATTTCGATCACCTCGTTCTCTTTTGGTTGTAATAACATTTTTACATTGTTTGTAGTGTTTGTAGTTTAGAGAGCTCTTTCAGAGCCACACCATTTAACTCATTGGAAACATGCCAGATACTGAGTTAAGTGTTGAAATTGAATTCTTATAAACATTACCATCACTTGCAAAATAAAAGCAAATCCAACTGAGAGGAAATTTTCTTGAAATTTAGGAGCTATGTTTTATAACTATTCAACATGTTAATGGTTTTGATTTCTACTCAGCTAATTCTTTTATTGCTTTTGCTTAATAGACTGCTAGCAAAACAGAAAGAAATGGTTACTATATTATTCCACAGATTCTTCTGACACTACCTAAAATGTATTGTTTATCTTTTGATTAAAAAATTGTTTTATTTACTCTTATTTGAAAACTTGACAACTGTGATTGTGTCATGAAATCGGTGTCACTAATTATCATTCCAGAATTTAGAGATTGTACAGGAGAGCGTGCCTACCGTGTGGGGTGATGATGCATCCTTCATGCTTGATTTCATGGTTTGCATTCTCTGATCTGAGAGCTGCTGGGAGAGAGCTTGTGGCGGAGTGTCTATGTAAGAGGGTCCTTAATATTAGAGCGTTTAGGAGCACTGGCTTAGGACTGAAAAAGAGAGAGTAGTATTTATTTCACAGGAATGTGTGATATTGAGGAAAATATATCCTTCAAGTTAGGGCCGTTCAAATTAAATATTTCATAGAAAGAGTATATAAAACATATAAAAATGATGAGATTCCCCAGGCAGTTTTTTTAATTAAAAAAAAAAATTAAAACAGTGAAGGTGGTCATGATGAGCTGGCTTGCTGGTTTAAGTAACTGGTTTAAGATATGGTCAAGTGTTCGAAGTTGTTGTTGCTTTGAGATGTTTTATATTTATTATTTACTTTAATCATGTTGAAGCATTTGAAATGTTTGTGTAGGAACATGGCTGATATTTTAGGTAATTGACAATATTATCTTTTTTTTTTTTTAAAGACTTTATTTATTTATGTTTAGATAGAAGGGAAGGGAAGGAGAAAAAGAGGGAGAGAAATATCACTGTGTGGTTGCCTCTTCAGTGCCCCCTATTGGGGACCTGGCCTGCAACCCAGGCATGTGCCCTGACTGGGAATCGAACTGGTGACCCTTTGGTTTGCAGGCTGGCACCCAATCCACAGCCGTACCAGCCAGGGCTTATCCTTTTTTTTCTTTTTCTTTTTTTTTTTTTAAGGTTTTATTTACTTTTAGAGAGAGGGGAAGGTAGGGAGAAAGAGAGAAAAACATCAGGTTGCCTCTCACACGCCCCCAACTGGAGACCTGGCCCAAAACCCAGACATGTGCGCTGGGAATTGAACCTGAGACCTTTTAGTTTACACACCGGCACTCAATCCACCAAACCACACCAGCCAGGGCGAGAATATTATTATTTTGTAATGGAAAACAATAAGTAAAACGATGCTAAATTTTGCCATTATTCAGCAAGGATGCTTCCATAGCCAGCGGGAGTTCTTAAATTTAACTGAGCATTCAGACGCATAAGATGAACTAGAGGCCACAGTCATCCCTTCTGTTGGATATACTAGTGTGCCAGGAGGATAGCGTTAGGTGTTTCTTTTAATTTCTTTGTAGCAGTTTGAACAGGGATCTACAAAGGACCGGAGCGGGCGTTGGCCTGACTTCATAGCCTAAGGCCCCACAGGAGCCAGGATGCCTTGTAACAATTCCTGTGGCAGAGCTTTCAGCTGCCTGTAAGGGACATGCAGTTGCAAGAGTCACTCCCTCAGAGAAGGCCAAAAAGTATGCAGTTCCTCTTTACCATTCTCTGGTAGTTATCCTGGCCCAGATGTGGTTGCCCGGTCAGGGGTTTTTACTGATGCTGTGTTGTCTGTGTAGGTAGCCTGGGGAACAAACCGGAGAGTTAACCTAAGGTTAGATTCTCATGCATTAGGGGAAAAAAGTTTTGTTAATCTTTACTCATGGCCACAAAGAAAAATCTGTACCTTTCAAGGGCAACCAGTTTACTTGTGTAGATGGGATATGCACCCTAAATCCCTGGACAGAATTGTACAACCTGACACCTAGTCTCATACATGAGAGCTGTAGTGTGGATTCCTAGCTTGGATGGAAAAGAAACTGCTATAAAGGACATTTTTTATTTAAGTTCATTTGGGTGACATTAGTTAATGACATTGTTAATTCTTTTTCCCAATGAAGTACATTTATTAGAAAGAAAACTAAATAATCACAAGCGGTTCTCTTGCACAATTCTACAATACGTCATCTGTATATTGCATTGTGCACTCACCACCCAAGTGTAGACTCCCTTCGTCACCATTAATTTGACCCCCTTGACCCTCTTCACCCTCCCCCAACCCCTCCCCCTGGTAACCACCCCTCTGTTAGAGACCGTAAGTTTGTTGCTCTCTTAGTGTGTTGCTTTCTATTTAATAAGTGAAGTCATGGCGCTCGTCTATAAAGGACATTTTTGGGGGACAGTCTGAGTATTTACTTGCATTTGAAATGGTATCTTTTTTTTTTTTTTTAATGGAAGCTGGTATAGGATTTGGATCTTCTTTGAGATTTGAACTAAACCAGTTGGAAGGTAGCTAGAAAGTTGGATGACTGATGTAAAGAATCTGCGATCTATTTAGGCCCATTCTCCTCAGGAAGCTCACGGTGAAGAACCCTGTTTTGGAGAAAACAGAATTACTGGAGCCATTTTTATAACTTGAAATAAGATTTAATCAGCATTGAACTATATTTATCATTTTAACTGACAGTATAAGTTTAGGAAAAAAAGCTGTGCTTGTCTGCATTGCTTTAACCTGGAGGAGACAATGAACGGTTTGACGTGAAGCCGGCGGACACTAGTCCTGCACTTCTTTTCGGTTTTGCAGGCAGGTCCAGCTCCCTCTGCTGTCTCTCCTCACGACCTGCTCTAGGTTCTGGGGACCTCTTTGCAATTTTCATCATGTAGCACTTCTCTAGCTGGCTCTGCTTTGTGTTGAAACCTTTTTTTTTTGCTGATGGGGATGCCCTTTTATTTTTTTATTTTTCTAGGTTTTATTCCTTATTATTTCTTTTTTTATTTATTTACCATCATTTTAACAGATTTGTAGTGAGAGACCAAAAGAAAAAAAAAAGGCCCTGTGATCAGTCAACCATCTTGAATTTGAATCAGATACGTCCTCATAGTTTGTCAGAAAATACTTGGAGACAATGATCACTTGAACTACCTGCCCAATGCTTTATGTCTTTTTTTTATTTTGGATTTTTTAAAGGAAAATTACTTTTTTTAAAATTTTTTTTAAAGATTTTATTTATTTATTTTTAGAGAGAGGAGAAGGGAGGGAGAAAGAGAGGGAGAAACAGCAATGTATGGTTGCCTCTCACATGGCCCTCACCGGGGACCTGGCCCGCAACCCAGGCATGTGCCCTGACTGGGAATCTAACTGGCAACCCTTTGGTTCACAGGCCCGTGCTCAATTCACTGAGCCACACCAGTTGGGGCTGTTTATTTTGAGTTTTTAAACATTTCTTTTTAAGATTCTCTTAGGGAATCTTTTAAGTGTTTGAAAACCTCACTTCTGTTTAACTCAGTCCTGGATGTTTGAGGGGAGGGAGAGATAGTTGAAACAGGAAAGTTGGGTGGTTGGAATTTATTCCTAGTTGTTCAAGAACCCTAAGAAATTAAACTGCTCCCTTACTTAGTAGTAATTGTTTTTCCTTTCTAGGATAATAGCCAAGGTTCTGGAGGACAACAAGCTGCCTGGTGCGATTTGTTCCTTGACTTGCGGTGGAGCGGATATCGGGTAGGTCTGTAGGTAGAGAGTATCTTTCTGTGGAAGGGCCCCAGGTTGATGGACTAGAGTCATCTTTACTGGAATAACTAAGCCCAGTTGCAGCGGAAGTGCTGACCAAAAAAGGGAACCCTGGGAATACAGCTTCTTTATTTAAATGTATTGTTTTAAAAAACCACCATATAATTCACATACCATAAAATTATCTCTTAAAAAATGTACAGTTCAGTTGTTTTTAGAACATTCATTGTTGTATAACCCACTGTTGTCTTATTTCAAAATATTTTGAGGTGGGGGGCCCCAAAAAAAACCTTGCACCTATTGGCAGTCACTTCCCTTTCCTCTCTTTCTCTGGCAATCACTGAACTATTTTCTGTGTCTATGGATACGCATATTTGGGACATTTCATAAAATCCAATCATACAACATGTGGCCTTTGCATCTGGCTTCTTTCACTGAGCATAGTGTCGCTCTCTTTAAGCTGGAACTGATTATATAATTGCTCAGAACCATGATGAAAGGGGTTACTACTGGCTTAGGCTTTGATTAGGTGAGGTTTCATAGAGGTCATCCTTTTTTTTTTAATTATATTTTATTGATTATGCTATTAAGAGTTTTCCTGATTTTTTTTCTATTGCTCCCTTCCACCCAGCACCCCCACTCCCTCAGGCAATCCCCCAGCCATTGTCATGTCCATGGGTCATGTGGATAGGTTCTTTGGCTTCTCCATTTCCTCTGCTGTATATCCCATGGCTGTTCTGGAACTACCTATTTGTACTTCTTTTTTGCTTTTATTTAGTATTATTATTTTTAAAAATATATACTCTTTATTATATTTCTTTTCATTGCCATTTAGTCCCTATTTGTACTTTTTAATCCCCTCACCTCTTTACCCATTCCCCCATACCCCACTCCCATCTGGCAACCATCAAAACACTTGCTGTATCCATGATTCTGTCTCTTCTTGTTTGCTTAGTTTGTTTTTTAGATTCAATTATTGATAAATATGTATTTGTTGCCATTTTATTA
>PVJI01028595.1:0-16338 GCA_004026765.1 Micronycteris hirsuta
AATGGGAGGTAGACAACAGACAGGGGGAGGTTAGAATAGTATAGGAAGTGCAGGAGCAGAAGGACTTATGTGTATGACCTATGGACAAAACTAAAGGGAGGGTAAAGGAGGGGTAAGGGGGTGGGGGGAAAGAAGGGGGGAAGTGGGGCAACTGCAACAGCATAATCAATAAAATATAGTAAAAAAAGTTCTAAAAGTAGTGTGAGTTTATAGGCATTTTTTTCACTGGAAGGGATTTGGGGAAATAAAAAAGTTCATGGAAGCTTGAATAGATTGATGCTTCAAAGTATGATTCACAGAAGAACCAGGAAATAAGCATGCAAAATTCTATGCAGATGTACATTTTTGCAAGTGTATGCACACACTCATACTGAGAGTAATAAATAGAGGTGAAATGTGCAAATGAAAGGGCAGGGAGATGGGGCAGGAAGAGGTGAGGTAATGTAAAACTAGATAAATTTTTAAATGATGCTTCCTGATAAATGAAGGCAATAAAATGCTGTGAACAGGGACCCATGTAAGGGGAAATGATAATGTCACAAAGCAAAGGAGTTAAAACAAGTCCACAATTTTATGCAGACATATTCATAGAGAAACATCTTAAAGGGTCACACTAATACATTTATGTTTTGGATATTAAGACATGTAATATTAAAAGGTAAGTTATTCTCAATGTTGACAAATACCATTGGTACAGCAACAATCTAACCCAAAACACTATCCCTATTTTTAGATAGGTAGGTTCATAGGTTTGTGGTAAGAAGAGTTTCCTATGAAAACTTTATTTTCAACCAAAGAAAACAATCACAAAATTCTTTCTATGACATTGCTGAAAATGATCACTCACATGATGCAAAAATTAAGTATAAAACAGTATGCAGTGAAAAGTCTCTGTTTCATGCTTTTTTGCCTCTGCCCAATTTCCAATCTCACTTCCACACAGGTAAATGCTCTTTTTAGTTTCCTGTACTGTCTGGTGGTTTTTAAGAATATACAAATATCAACAATTATTCTCATTAGTGTCTTAATTTTACAAAAATAGCAGCAAACTAAACACAAATTTCTGCATTTTCTCATTTAACTATATATATTGGAGACCTTTATTAGTAAATCCAGAGTTGTATCATTCATTTCAAAACAGCTACATAATAGTTAATATTATGGATGTACCATAATTTATTGAGTCAGCCTTCTAATGGCAAACATTTACATTGCATTTGGTATTACAAATAATGCTGCAGTTATGAAACAGGTACATATATCAATATATATTTCATTTTGCACACTGTGAGAGTCTATTTGCAGATTAATTTCATAAAAGTGAATGCATTTGAATATTGAGAGATTTCACCAAACTGGACTCCATACAGATCGTGACATTTTGCACTCCCATCTATAATTTGTGAGAGCATCTATCTCTCTTATCATACAGCCTCACTAGCCTTTGGATTTATTCCAGTCTGAAAAGTCATAAATGGTTTCTCAATATAACTTCACTTGTATATCTCTTACTACATAATTGAATATGATTAAATTAAACACAAACAAAAGCAATATGTAGTTGTTTTTCTGCAAACTCTTCATATCCTTTGCCTGTTTTTCTACTAGCTTACTTTTTCTTATTCGTTTGGGGATGCTCTTTGTATGTTGAGGTGATTAATCCTTTGTTTAAGAGTTGTCTCATGGCATCTGGTGTGCACTGGGCTATCCATTTCTTTCTCCAAGTCTTTCATTACTCACTTTTGCTTTTGTTTATAAACTTGTTCAAACTGAAAATGCTTAGTATTGAATTTTTTAATCTGCTTATTTCTAAGGGCAGCATTACCTCTACATACACTCAAGAACATGCTGCCTAAAGCTGTATGATGCTATAGTTCTGTGTTTCATTAAGCCGCATGAACTGTACCTTCGGTGTCTCCAAACTGAATATTCTTCTGTAACTGTGGTGATTGTAGTGCATTATAAACAACTTTTAATGAGGGAAGTCACTGTCTCTTAGAATATGGCCTGCAAATGGAACTGCTTATTTACACAGAAACATTAGAATTGTGACATTTCCAGTGTGATGCAACATTAAAAGTCCACCCCCTATATCATCATCAATAATATTAGCAGTTGAATATTTTCAACTTTGTAAATAGCATTAAAGATAGTATTTCCAGATAAAATTCAGCATAACTAGTTAAATTTTAATTTTAGATAAACTTGTTTTAGTGTAAGTACATCCCAAATATTACATGATTTAAACATATACTGTCATTATTCTTTATAATCTGAAATTCAAATCCTGTTACATTTATTTGCTAAATCTGACAAATGTAATTATATTTCTGTATTTTTCTGAGACCAAGATCTCGTGACTATGATTTGCTGATTTAGAAGCATATACCCACCTAGAGGAGAAATTAGGCAAGAAAATATCATATATTCCATGCAGCAATATTTTCACTGATATGTCCCCTAGAGCAAGGGATATAAAGGAAACAATAAACAAATGGGATCTCATCAAAATAAAAGTCTTCTGTACGAGCCCTGGCTAGTGTAGCTCAGTGGATTGAGTGCAGGCTGGGAACCAGAGGGTCCCGGTTCGATTCCCAGTCAGGGCACATGCCTAGGTTGCGGGCCGGGTCTCCGGTGAGGGCCATGTGAGAGGCAACCATACATTTCTGCTTCTCTCCCTCTCTGTCTCCCTTCCTTCCCCTCTCTCTAAAAATAAATAAATAAAATCGTAAAAAAAGCGCTTCTGTTCGGCTAAAGAAAACATCAGCAAAATGGAAAAGGAACCAAGTGTAAGGGAAAATATATTTGCCAATGATACCTCAGACAAGGGCTTGATCTCTAAAATATATAAAGAACCCACATGACTCCATGCCAGGAAGACAAACAACCCAATTAAAAAATGGGTGAAGGACCTGAACAGACACTTCTCCAAGGAGGACATATGGAGGGTCCAGAGACATATAAAAAGATGCTTAGCATCACTAGCCATCAGAGAGATGCAAATTAAAACCACAGTGAAATACCACTTCACACTGGTTAGAATGGCCATCATATACAAATCAACAAACAAAAAGTGCTGGCGAGGCTGTGGAGAAAAGGGAACCTTAGTATAAACTTGGTGGAATGCAGACTGGTGAAGCCACTGTGGAAAAAAGTATGGAATTTCCTCAGAATACTAAAACTGGAACTGCCTTTTGACCCAGCAATTCCAGTGCTGGAATTATACCCTAAGAACACTGAAACACCAATTGAAAAGAAGCTATGCACCTCCATGTTCACAGCAGCACAATTTACAATAGCCAATTGCTAGAAACAGCCTAAGTGCCCATCAGTAAGTGAGTGGATCCGAAAACTGTGGTACATTTATATAATGGAGTAGTATGCATAAGAAAGAAAGAAGGAACCTCTACCCTTTGGGAGAGTATGGATGGAACTGGAGAGCATTATGCTAAGTGAAATAAGCCAGGTGGTGAAAAACAAATACTATATGATCTCATGTATAAGTGGAACCTAATCAACAAAACAAACAAGTGAGCAAATTAGAACCAGAGACATGGAAATAATGAAGTGACAGTGACTAGAGGGGAGGGGGAGGGGGATAATGGGAGAAAGAAAAGGAAGGGTCATCAAGGAACATGTATAAAGGACTCATGGACAAGGACAAGGGGGCTCCGGGGGGAGGATTCAATGTGAGAGTTTGGGATGGGTGGGGTAAAGAATAGTAATGGGGAGGAAATGGGGAAAACTGTAATTGAACAACAATAAAAAAAGCATGTACCCAATTGATAATACATGAAATTTTGAAATATTATGATAAAAACCTCCAGGATAAGAACTTTAAGATTATCAATTTCAGTCACACACTTGATATGTTCATACTATCTACAATATCTTCCATAAGCAGTCATTTATCTTATAACTGGACACTTTCAGTAGCAGGAAATTGTCAGATTATAAAAGACAGCTCATCTGATATTTGCTTTGATCATTTCATAAGCCATTGTTCAAATTAAGCAAATTTACTTTCCTTGACACTTTGTTTTATCCATCCTAGTGTTAGTGGCCACTGAAAACAAGTTTATCCCTCTTTCATATGTCAACCCTTGAAATATCTGAAGACAGTAGGCCACTTGTGAGATTCTTTTTACCCTTTGATAAATATTTTCAGTCCCTTCAACTGTCTTTTAGAAAACATGGTTTGGAGCCATGTCATGCACTATTAAATATTGATTTTTATACCTTCTAGGTGTCAGGTGAAATGATTCTGCAATGAACAGTATAAAACTCCCCACCCATCAGGATACTCTTACTCCAGTGGGGGGAAATAGCAAACATTTACAAAGTTCTCATAAGGGTTATAACAAAATTACGAACAGGATGTTTTAAGGCCATGGAGTAAGGAATGTCTCAATCTACCTGGAAGAGATAGGGGAGAACAAGTGGCAGGGGGAAGGTCCACAGACAGTTTAGCATGTGATGCCTGAGCAGAATCTTCAAAGTCCCAGTGATAAGTAGAGATGGAGAAAGCAAAGGGATTACAGAGAGATGTGATAGAAATTACAGGAAATAGTAATAATATTGGGTGTATGGAGTGAGGTAAAATGAATCCAGGATGATTCCTCGGTTTCAGGATAGGGTTAAAACAGATGGGTGCCATTATCAGAGATTAAAAATAGTCATGGAAAACAGGTTTTATTGTATGAGCACTACTGTGGTAGCAGTGGTGACATATGAGGTGGGAATGATGACTTTGATATTTGATGTCTTGAATTAGAGTTGCCAGGAGCATAACTGAAGAAGTCTGGTGAGCAGTTGGAAATAGAAAAACGTATATGTGAGAATCAGAGAAGGTTCTGGCTGGAGATATAGATTTGGGAATCATTAATTTTCCAGGTGGAATAGAAACTATTGCCTTTATGGTGTAGAAGCAGAAGTTAAGATTCATCTAGAGGATAGGGTCCAGAATTAACACAATACTCCAGATGTTGTCTGTTAAGCACAAAAGACTATGCAATATTGGCCTCTCTGATCTACACACTGAATTTCTGTTGATATATCTTAGGATTGGACTACCTACTTTAACAATACTGACAGATACTAATCAGTGAAAAATTTAAGCTTTTTATTCATAGCAGTTGCTGTATTTTCCAAAATGGATACACACAGAGTTAGTTTTCTGGATATAAATATATAACCTGGTATTTATCCATGTTAAGTTATATCTTGTTAGATTTGATCACTCTACTATATTCATATCATATCTTGATTCTGTCATTTACTGCACTTACTATCCTTCCAATTACTTCATACACACAAATTTTATAAGTATGCCTTTTATACAACATGTAAGGCTTTAATAAATTTTTGGAAGAATCAGACTGAGAAAAGATTCCCCACTGGAAATCTCCCTTCAGCATAGCAGTCTATTAATCAGTCCCTTTGGAGGTAGCCACCCAAGCAGCTATAATTCCCCCAATTATACTGATAACTAGATACATTTCTCCAATTGTTCCACATTATGTCATTCCATACCTATCAAATATCAACTCAAATCTTATTGATAAAGTTCAAATTCACTTGTATAGTAAATTTCCCTGATATCAAAGGGCATTAAGCTATACTGGTATAACATATTTTTATGTTTTTGTATTTTTAATTATATTTTATTATTTTTGTTAAGATTTGATTTATTCATTTTTAGAGGGGAAGGGAGGGAGAAAGAGAGGGAGAGAAATATCAATGTGCGGTTGCCTCTCCTGCACCCCCTACTGGGGACCTGGCCCACAACCCAGGCATGTGCCCTGACTGGGAATCAAACTGGTGACTCTTTGGCTCACAGGCCGCACTTAGTCCACTGAATCACACGAGCCAGGGCTAATCATATTTTATTGATTATGCTATTACAGTCCCCCTTTGCTGCCCTCCAGGCAACACCCCCTCCCCTCAGGCCATTCCCGCCACCATTATTTATGTCCATGGGTCATGTATATAAATTCTTTAGCTACTCCATTTCACTATATGGTACTTTACCTACCCATGGCTATTCTGCAGCTACGTACTTGTACTTCTTAATCCCCTCGCCTTTTCACCCATCTCCCATCTGGTAACCATGAAAATGCTCTTATTCTTAAAAGCTTAAATGCTGAGAACATGGCAGGATTGTACCCTAACAGACCATCTTAAATTCCATTTTAAACTGATCCTTTTTATAAGGAGAAGAAAAGTGTGGGTAAGGGGAATTCAGGGGAAAAGTTAATCAGATAAAAAGCTGCTGCATTCTTTCATCTGTGCCCTGGGCAGTGGGCATCTCACCCTGGAGTATAATGGCTCAGATACTGTCTTGATCACTTGCAGTCCTCCTGAGGCACAAAGGAGGAACTGCTTATAGTCTTCTGGAGTCAGGGTGGGGCATACCTTCAGTTCCTGAAACAATAGCTTTTATATACATTGATTTTTAAGCTTATTAGCTATTACCTGAAACTAAATTTTTTCCAACATTTGAGCCCCCCTCAGTAAGACCAAATTAGGCCCTGGTGATCTTTGCATCTGGTGCCTCATAAACTGTGCCTAGAAGAATTTATTCTAGAATTTGGCTCAGGATAGATGTCAGGCTCTATGTTGCTTAAAAGTTGAGGTGCTTCTGGCCTATTTCTTATTTTCTACCACTCAATTTATAATGATGGCAATATTGAAATATTTACATGTATTAAACATGTTCATAAAAAGCCTTTTCATTGCATACATAAAAGATTAAGGCTTCAATGTGATGATACTTAAAAAAAAGTAGATGGGTGCAATAGCCTTTACTTTTTATTTATTTTTTTACAATAGCCTTTAGAGAAGTTAAATGATGCAATATCTGTCAATGCCCTGAAAATATCATTCATTTGACCCTAAAGACTGAAATGTAAGTCATGTGAAGTGTTGCTAGAACTCTCCCTGTGTGCCAAAGCAGTCTTGCTCAAGCAAATCCTAAATAATTTAAAAGATCAGGCCAGAGGAATTTGCCAGTCATCAGTAACATGCTGCACAGGACAGAACTCTGGGCCCCCATCCTTGCTACATCCTGATAAAGATTACAAATCCTACTTTTTCTCTTGGGAGGAAGTACTTAAGAGCAAATACAAGGTAAAACAAGTGAGCAGAGAAAATCAGCCTACCTTTTGGCAAGCCACACCTTGAATCCTATTGGATACATAATCCTGAAACTGCTAAAGGTCACAGGGATTGTAAACAAGACCCACAATCACAATTTAAAACATAGCAGTTACAATTAATATACTTTATTGAGTATGCTATGTAAGAATTCATGGCTATAAAATGAGTGATTAGAGTAAGCTTGTTCAAGAAAAACTTGGAGGAAGTGATTTTATTTTTAAAATTATATTTGTTTAAAGTGTACAACATATTTTGCTATGGATAGTAAAGTGATCACTACAGTCAAGCTAAAATATCCATCCCTTCATATTTGTACATTTGTATGTTTGTATGGTGAGAGCATGTGAAATCTACTCTTAGCAAGTTTCCAGGATACAGAAGTAGGTTGAGTTTTGAGCAGATCTCAATAGCAGGGAGGAACTCAAATTCAAAGACCACAATGCAAGTTGGGAGCAGGGACCTAAAGGAGGGAGAAATTAATTGTATTTAGAAGGGTAGAAACAGCAAATAATTGAGCCCTTGTAGTATACATCCTGACTGTTGTTTTCTGTTTTTGTAATGCAAAAAATTGATTTAAGTTTCAATGGGCCAGTCATCCACTTCAAAGGGGTATCCACTAAAAAGATTGCTATCTCAGATAAACACATTGCCAGCCATAGGTCTCAATAAAGAGCAGCTCGACCTCCTTCCACTGAGGCTTCTTTGTTTTAGAGATCTTGGTTGGTTTCAATAACTGACTATCTGGGCCACTTGTGTTTTCTCTTCCAGTGCTTTAAATTTCTGCTCTTAAGTTTTAAATTCACCAATAAATAGTGAGCCCATGAAACCCTAGACCCCCCACCTTCCATGCTAATAAAAGAAGAACCCCAGGCCCAAGCATATCCCCTGCTCATACTCTCCCTCCCTACTACCTCACTTTGTAGCCTCAGGCATGCTATGTAATTGTGTAATTTCCAAGTTCTGTAAGTAATAAACCTTTATTTTTTCTAAGTTTCCTGATGGTTATTGCTGAGGGCATCTGCAATCACAATAAGAACCAGCCACAACATTGGTTATTGATAGACTGAGATCAGCACAAAACAATTGCCATAGTGAGTAGGATTACATGATTGCTCTTTCAATTATCCTAAAGGAATGCCATTTACCTGCAAGTTTAAAAAACCATCTAAGTCAGCTGGGTAACACCATCTGAGACAGGAGCAGTACTTGATGGGGGGCTGTCCCAACACTATTTGTTTATGCATATTCCCTTTGTTGTGTGTGGCCTGTGGTATCGAACCCAAATGGTCATGGCTGCCATAATAATCCAATGATTTCCCGAGTAGCAGGATCAGGGCCATCAGGTCTAACAGGACAATTAGACCACTAATTATAAAGGCCTTAATTGACTAGTAATCTATGTGAGTGTCCTCCATGCCTCCAGGCCAAGGAGAACTAAGGAGGGAGGGTCAGATAGCAAGGCTATTGTCACCACCCAAAGAGAGGCTCTGGCTAAAGGCAATAGGAAGAGATTCCTGTGGTGAGGACAAGAGACCTCTGCCTGCAATATTGAGTCAGTAGCTCCTGTGAAGACTATACTTTGTAATCCAGAAGAGTGAAATTACCTTGCAACAAGAAAAATACCAGAGGGAAATGGGACCACCAGAGGAAAAATACAACAGAGGTCTGCCTATGGTTTCTGTGTCACCACTTCATGCAATACTGTCACTCTTTGTCCGTTGACCTGATAAGACATCAGGGGTCCAATCTCTGGCATGATGTTGCTAATAAATTAATGGATGAATGTAAATGTCTTAACTATGTGGTACCAGTGTCTCCCAAGAACTCCCAAGAGATACAACAGCTCCTTGATAAGTGCAAAATCCTATGGAGGCTTGTTGGGCATTGCTCAATGCCACGCATGCCAATATGCCGATTCTGGTATTACACTGCAGAGGCCAAAAGGCTTTTTCCAAAGGTTCTGTGCATATGTTGCTAGTGGCAGCAGACCCCAAACCCAGTAGGGAATTTTGGGACACCCTGGAAAGGAAAGCAGCCACTTATGAAGAGGGCTCAGAGCTCACAGTGACATACAAAAATTTTTGATAACAACATGAAAGATTAAGGTAAAAGGAGAAATTCTAGAAACTGAAATTTAAAAAAGACACTATACCTTAACTCAGCGATTTTCATCTAATGGCTCACATAAACTAATTACTAAAATTCTGCAGCACAGCAAAAATATATTTTTTGCCTATCTGTCAAAAATAGGTATAGTTTTGATTCATTCACTTTAGACAGCTATTGTGTTGATTATTGTCATTTTTTCATTCGACTGTCTAAGGGAAAAGAGGTCAGTGCCCCTGACTAGTCAGTTATTGCGTGTTTTAAACATTCTCGTGGCATACTGTTACAGAACAGACCCGAGGGGTTGAACGATATACTACTACTGTATGGACCCCTCTTCTGCTCTGTGGTATCCCCACCCCATACTAGGTTCGCCTTGCCTGCTGCCAGGGAAAGATGTCTCTCAATGCCAGAGATTAGTGAAAAGGAAAGGAGTTATTTATTTAAAAGTTATACAGACTTAGAGTAATGCCTTAATGTCTTCATTAAAATACTAAAATTCTTTAGAATACCCACAGATGCACATAGTCCTTCCTTCTCCCTCTGCCCAGTCTGGGGTAACGTATCTCAGGAAAAGAAGTAGAAATCTATGATTCAGGCTCCCGGCACCATCAGCTATGTCGCTGCCATGATCTCCAGTTAATCCAAAACCATATGGCACCTTCTCATGGCCCACCAGCAAGAGTCCTTTCACCCCTTTCCTTCCGGGCAAAGTCTCTCCTGCTTCCTAAGCCATGTGGCAAAAGGGAGCACTCCAAAGCTGCGTGGTGATTTTCTCTCTCCTCCCACAGCCGCGTGGTCCCAACACCTATGGCTGCCGTGCCTGGGTTTTAAATCTCCCTTGCCAATCTTCCACTGCAGCCCCATTTCTTTTTTTTTTTAAGATTTTATTTTTATTTATTTTTTAGAGAGAGGAGAAGGGAGGGAGAGAGGGAGAGAAACAGCAATGTATGGTTGCCTCTCACATGACCCTCATGGGGACCTGGCCCGCAACCCAGGCATGTGCCCTGACTGGGAATCGAACCGGGACCCTCTGGTTCCCAGCCCGCGCTCAATCCACTGAGCTACACCAACCAGGGCTTGCAGCCCCATTTCTGACTCCTCCTACAATCAGTTACATCTGTCAGCATTCCCATATTTTCCTAGCTTTACTGGGCTTCCATAGTAAGTCTGGGCAGGTGTGGCCCCATGGCATGGAGCCAATCATCTCCAAGCTCTCATGCAGGCGCCGTAACCAGGGGGAGTTGCTTCCCAGTTACATCTTGGGTTGAAGTCACTTTGATCTCCCTGGATCAAAGCATGGCCACAGCTATTTAACATAACTATGAAACCAGTTAAAGGTTATAGATATGTTAAATGACCATGCCAGAGGTAAGCTGCAAAGCTGCTGCCATACCAAACAGCTCTCAATGGCCCTGCTCCAGGAGTCCCATCCCCCAGTTCAGACTTGTGGGGATGAGGACATCCTATATATATATATTTCTAATATTTCCTGTACACCTTGAGTTCTGGACCCCATTACAAATCACTATTTGGGGCCCCCCTCTTGACTTCACCCTGTTACAATACCACTGTGCCATGGCACAGGGATCAAAAAATAGGTACCTTAACTGAGATTCAAACGTTCTTCTTATTTTCCATGTGAAACTAATTCTCATTGACAGAGAATATAGGAATCATATAAGACATGAATAAATGTGATTTCTCTAGTCATTTATAAAATTTACCTAATATACCTCAAGTAGGAGAATTTAAAATAATACTCATCTGCTTGGGACTGACCCAGTTTTAGCACTGAAAGTCTGCTGTCCTGGAAATATACTCAGTCCTAGGAAAAATGGAATGGTTGGACACCTTAGCTTTAAAGTCCTTATTTATGTTCTTAGCATTTGTTAAAGCTTCAGCTAAGTTGGGACATTAGCCTCCCAGAATCTCTTTATTAGTCTGTGCTTTTCTCTCCTGTATGGTCATGTCACCACTTTAATGCAGCATCCCAAGGATCACACCTATTTCTTCATTTATGTCCTTTATTCGTCATTATTGGGATCATACTTTAAAAGAAATTTTTCTTGCAGGGATTCAATTTTACAAAGCTAAATTAATCTTCTAGCACTTTGTCATACATCATCACACTGTATTCAGAATTCAAGGAACATAAATGTATTAGTTTCTTTAGAGCTGCCATAACAACATACCATAAACCAGGTAGTATAAAAGAACAAAATTTATTTAATCAGTTCTGGAGTCTAAAAGTCTGAAATAAAGGTGTCAACATGGACATGCTCCCTCAGAAGTCTCTAGGAATGAATACTTCCTTGCCTCGTCTAATTTCTGGTGGTTGCTGACAACCTTGGCATTCTTTGATTCATGGGCAGCGTAGTTCAAATCCCTGCCTCCATCATCACCTGGCCATCTCCTCTTTGAGTAGGTCTATGTTCAAATTTCCCTCTTCTCATAAAGGCACCACTCATTGGATTAGGGGTCACCATACTCCAGTATGACCTTAACTTGATTATAAGATGCAACTTCCACATAAGGTCATGTTCACAGATTCCAAGAGAACATGAATTTTGGAGAGAATAATATTCAACCCAATACAGAAACCTATAGTAATTCATATAATAATTCTAACATAATCAACAGGATGTCAAATCCTTCCTCGATGTCTTTTATTTCATTTTTAATTATACTACTTAATCATAGTCATGATTACATTTCTCAGCTATCTCTCGATTATCATGGCAGATCCAGCCTTTCATTTTCAGAAACTATTTAATTTCTGTGATTATCGGTTAAGGAGTATACTTCCAATTAAGTGTTCCTAAAAATTTTATACAAGATCAACTACTATAATGTAGTATCTGGTAATCTTGAGTGAGATGGATACATAAGCTTTTGACCAATTTGACTGAAATCTGAAGTATAAACATCTTCATTCATAATACCATAAATTAAAAAAAAACATTCTTGGTTTTTCATCTGTATTTTCTGCCAATTCACATTCAAATTAACATCTTATTTCTATGTGTCATGAAAACATTAGATTTCTTTCTATCTTAAGGCCTATGTGAAGGAATAATTCTGTGGTCTCCCTAGTTATGTTCTCATATTGAGAATGTAAGACAATTTGTGATTTTCTGACTTTTCAATTTATGTATTTTTATTTGTCTTACCACCAGTACCACTCAGTCAACTAATACTCCAAGGTAAATCATACTGACCTGAAGCATGTGTATTCATATCAGCAAGTTACTTCTATTGGTTAAATGCAGTGTTTTTCTCTAACAAAATACAATTTTCACATTTCAAGACTCCCAAACCTGGTTGAGCCCATCATTATCATTTTATTTTGAAAATATGCATGGATTTCAATTTTCAGCTGGGGTCCTAACCTTTTTTGTTTTTTCTTTCCAATAATTTTTATCCTGATGAGTTGGCTGAGATATAATGTAAGTCAAAATTTCGCTACACCAAACAACGCTCAATACAAAGTGATGTGTTTAGGTAGTTAAGGAACAGATCAATGTCTTACAAATTGCATCTTCAAACATCAAATAACTATCTTGACATGATAGATGGACTTAATAGTTCAAGATAGATTAACAGGAAGTTGACTGCTATTGCAACATAAATTTGCATTCTGATGCATTTGTGTCTGCTGAATTAGTATATAGAAAATAATCCTATGACTGGAAACCTATCACTTCTACAGTAAGACCTTGCTGCCTTGTCCAGTCTATGCTGATCTTTAGTCTCACAGTAGAATACTGAAAGCTTGGCTTACAGCCTGGCTGTGGTCTTGGCTCTTCAAGCCTCAGTTTTCAATTATAAAAATGTTAGTAAAAACCCATGTGCCAGTTTCCTTATTGGGGAAAAATATATCTAAGAATTTTATGGACCAGTGATGAAATAAATGATATAAAACTGCTCACCACTTGATGGAGGCTATGGACAAAAGCTATCAAGCACCATGGATATTTTCTGAAAGACCTTGGGCCAGCAATACTTAGAGGTGAAAAAAAGATTTCCTCCTTGCTAAAAGACTGCATTAATTAAGAGTAGAAATCCAGGTGTACTGCTTAGGTTTCAAGCACAGCTTAATTACTCATTAGCTTTAGGAATTTTGACAATTAATTTAATTCCTCTATATTTTAGTTTCATTTTTAGAAAATGATAGTAATTATAAAACCTAATTTGCATTGTTCTTACAATTAAATGATGCACTTAAGTAAATAACAGTACCTGGAACAATGTAAGCACTCAATAAATGTTAACCAGTTATAGCACTGGTGTTGGTATTAGTAATGAAAGTAGTTGCAGTCATAGCAGCAATCAGGTGTAGTGGTAGTTTACTATCTTTGAATTATTACCCTAAGTTAGGTATGCACATGAATTTAAAAAGTAAGGGGTTTTATCTAATAATACTATGTCAATGATTAGGATACTCTTTTAACCCAAACACCTTCCTAAGAAGATAACCTTCAAAACCCATTGTGAAGAATTGAAAGTAGTAACTCCAGGGCTTATTCTTTCTAACCTTTCTGAGATAAATAGGGAGAAACTTGAGAGAAACTAGGTGCATGCTATGGGAGAGTTGTTAGGACTCTATTTGATTGAGTCATGGTTGCAAATATGTAGAAAAATGAAATGTCACCTCTTGCAAAGAGATCAAGAGAGGCAGCCGCCAGGAATATTGTCTATGGTGGCAATGATGGAAAAAAGAGGAGGAAAAAAATAAAGCCTCAGGAGATCCTACAAGATAGTGCTGGGTTTGTACAGGGTGGTGTAAAAGTAGGTTTACAGTCGTGAGTATGTAAAATACAGTCTATTCTTGTATTATTTTTTCCATATGAACAACTTTGAACATGCTTTGTCCACCCTGTATTTGGTATAAGTTGTGGCCCAACAAGGCAAGGTCAGAATACTTCAGAAAGAGGTGCTGAGTAGCTAAATAAACCAATCAGCAGGAGAGATGGTAGGCAGAGAGTGGAGTTGACTGAACATTCTTTGAGTTTTCTTCAGATGGGGACAAGCCAGGTACAGTCCTTACTGGTATGAAGGATCAGATTGATCTTGCAACTGAGAAGAAATTGTCTCCATAAAGTTGAAACTCCCTTAGATGCAAGTGAACAAAATATTCTATTGTGATTTCCCTTGTGATCCCTCTCTTTCCCCCAGGCTGTATTACAGTAAAGAGCTCTGCAAAATATGTCAATATTGCCCTGGCTGGTATAGCGCAGTGGATTGAGCGCGGGCTGGGAACCTAGCGGTCCCGGTTCGATTCCCAGTCAGGGCACATGCCTGGGTTGCGGGCCAGGTCCCCATGAGGGCCATGTGAGAGGCAACCATACATTGCTGTTTCTCTCCCTGTCTTTCTATCTCCCTTCCCCTCTCTCTAAAAATAAATAAAAATAAAATCTTTAAAAAAATATGTCAATATTATTGCTATACTAATTAGAATTGGAGACAACCAATCACTTACCTTCCTCTCCCCTAAGGTTCTAGACAGGCCTTTCCTGTAGGCAGAGTATGTACCTGAACTATTCAGTGGTTCTCAGACCTTAGTGCAACAGAATCTACTTGGAATACCTTTTGAGAATATGTAACCCTGGGCCCTCCCCTGCAGAAATTCTGTTATAGCAGTAGGTTTGGAATGACAAGGATTTTAGGAACTGCATTTTTTACCAGTTCCCTCAGCAAGTCTGATGAGAATAATTCATAAACTACATTTTGAGAACCAATGACATATCTGTGAGCTTCAGGGTACCTTGCAAATTCCTAGCTGTCCCAAAATATTTAAACAGTTTCAATGCCACAATGTTTGAAATTTTACCATTGGAGCAACATTATTTTCTTCTGTGACAGCATACTTCCTTTGCAGGAACATTTCAGAATTTCCATTGGCTTTTTCCAGCCTCTCTCTTGGTTCCATTGCCCATTTATTGAGAATCACTGATACTAATTGAGCCACTGCCGCTTATGAGTGTATTGAATATCCTAAATGGTGCTGGTGGGGGAAAATGTTACACTACTAATATCTAACAATTTTGACTACTTACTGCTTGCCAAGCGCTATGATAATCACATAATATCACATGCCATAGAACCTATCATCATCCCTATCTGACAGATAAGAAAACTAATAATTTAAGAGATTAAGGGCTTCTGCAAGGTACACACTTGTGATATAGCAGAGATTAGAAGACACATCTCTATGATACAAATTTATATGTTTTTATTCACACTATAAGAATGCTTTGGAGATATATTCTAGTGGGATAAGCAATGCTTCTCCAAGAGTCTCATATAAAGGGAAATGAACCCTGAGAAGATTAACACAATGTATCACTGACACCTCAGGGACCCAGGATAGCAAGTCAGTTGGCCCTGCCACGTTATTATATTTTATAAATAGTGAGTCTCTTCTGCTCATCTGGGTGGGGTGAACAAGTGAAGGGCACAACTTGATAGGGAGGAAATAAATGTGCTAATTCTTCTTGTCTGAAGTTACATTAAAATTAAAGTTTCAGCATCAAAGCAATGCATGTGTATGCTTGAGAATTTACCAGAAACATTCTAATCTCTCAAATAGCTGTGAGAAAAGTAAAATGCAAGTTTGGGAAAAAATCCCTTTCTGAGCTCTATTGGAATAGCAGATATGAGCCTAGTGATGCCACCTGCACTGACTTGCATGGAAAATGACAAACAACAGAAATCTTCGGGGCAACAACTAGAGGAGAGAGGCTTCCAGGATCCCCAGCTGTATGGCACAAATATCTCTCTACAGTATGATCAAGAGGTATTTTAATAAAAACTCATTTAAATCAAATAAGGTTGTTCCCATCAGTGAGTCTTCTCCTATTAAAAGGTATTCAGAACCCTACTGCACTGTTGGTGGGAATGCAGACTGGTGCAGCCACTGTGGAAAACAGTATGGAACTTCCTCAGAAAAATGAAAATGGAACTGCCTTTCGACCCAGCAATTCCACTACTGGGTTTATACCCTAAGAATCCTGAAAAACCAATTCAAAAGAACCTTTGCACTCCTATGTTCATAGCAGCACAATTCACAAT
>PVJI01028596.1:0-16338 GCA_004026765.1 Micronycteris hirsuta
CTAATGAGTAATCCTACCCCTGTTCTGCTTAATCCCATGAATAATCAATCCAATGTAAATGTGTCTTAATGCCTCTAATAAAACCCCTGGCTAAGCAACCCACGAGGTCTTTCTCCCCAAGATGGGGGATGGTGGAGGAGACCCGTGGCCGCCGGATTTCTTCCACCTGCGTGTCTCAGTGTGAGATTTATACACGCATTTGGTTACGGTCACCCACGGGTTTCGGCTGGGACGAGATCCCCATGGCAAGAGTGATTAATGAAACAGAGGCAAGCCAACTATCAGATATTGAGTTCAAAGCATTGGTTATCAGGAAGCTCAATGAGCTCACAGAAAACTACCAGAAACTACAGGGAAACAACAATGAACTCACTGCAAACTATATCAACAAGAAAAAGAAAATACAAACTATCAACAAAGACCAAGAAGAAATGAAGAATACAATATCTGAACTGAAGAACACAGTAGAAAGAATGAAAAGCAGGCTTGATGAAGTGGAGGATCAGATCAGCAGGCTGGAGGACAAGGTAGAGAAAAACATGCAGAAAAAACAAAAAAAGGAAAAGAGACTCAAAAAGAATGAAGAAGTATTAAGGGAAATGCAGGACAACATGAAATGTAATAATATCCATATACTAGGGATACCAGAAGGAGAAGAAGAGCTAGGGATAGAAAGTCTGTTTGAAATATTAATGATGGAAAACTTCCTTAATCTGATGAGAGAAAAAGTCAAACAAATTCAGGAAACACAAAGTCCCAATCAAGAGGAACCTAAAGAAGCCCATCTCAAGACACATCATAATTAAAATGGCAAAATTCCAAGACAAAGGGAGGATCTTAAAGGCAGCAAGAGAGAAACAGGAAGTGACATACAAGGGAGCCCTGATAAAGTTAGCAACTGACTTCTCAATGGAAACACTCCAAGCCAGAAGAGAATGGCAAGAAATATTCCAAGTAATGAGAACCAGAGGCCTGCAACCAAGACTACTGTACCCAGCAAGGCTCTCAATCAAGACAGATGGCCAAATAAGGAGCTTCCAAGACAAAAGAAGTCTAAAAGAATACACCTCCACCAAACCAGCACTACAAGAGATGTTAAAGGGACTGATTTAAGTAAAGTAAAGGAAAGAAAGAGAGAGAGGAATATAGGTACAAAAAATGGCAATGAATAAGTACCTATCAATAATAACCTTAAACATAAATGTATTATATGTTCTAATCAAAAGACATAGAATAGCTGAATGGATAAGAAAGTACGACCCACACATATGCTGCCTGTAAAAGACCCAGCTCAAGACAAAAGACCTACACAGACTGAAAGTGAAGGGCTGGAAACAAATTTTCCAAGCAAACGGAGAGGAAAAAAAGCCTGGGTAGCAATACTCATATCAGACAAAATAGACTTCAAAAAAGGGCCATAAAGAGAAACCCAAAAGGACATTTCATAATACTCAAGGGAAGAATCTAGCAAAAACACATAAACATTGTAAATATATATGCACCCAACATAGGAGCACCCAAATACATAAAGAAAATCTTGGATTCGCTTTATGTATTGGAGGACTTCAAGAAAGATATTGAGAGCAACACAAACTATAGTAGGGGATTTTAACACCCCACTGTCAAAAATGAACAGATCTTCCAAAGCAAAATATCAACAAAGATATTGTGGCATTGAACAATGCCCTAAATTAAATGGACTTACCTGATATATAGAGAGCCTTTCACCCCAAAGAAGCTAAATACACATTCTTTTCAAATACACATGGAACATGTTCAAAGATAGAGCACATGATAGGACACAAAACAAGCCTCAACAAATTTAAGAAAACTGAAATCATATCAAGTATTTTCTCTGACTACAAGGGACTGAAATTAGAAACCAACCCAAAGGAAAAAAACCCAAAACACTCAAAATCATGGAGCTTGAATAGCATGCTATTAAACAATGAATGGGTCAAGAATGAGATTAGGGAAGAAATAAAAAAGTTTATCGAAACAAATGAAAATGAACTCACAATGACCCAAAACTTATGGGACTCAATGAAGGAAGCCTGAGAGGGAAGTTCATAGCGATAAAGGCCTACTTAAAAAAGATAGAAACATTTCAAACAAGCTACCTAACCCTACACCTACAAGAACTTGAGGAACAACAACAAAGACATCCCAGACAAGTAGAAGGAAGGAAATAACCAATATCAGAACAGAATTAAATGACATAGAAACTAAAAGCAGAATTCTAAGGATCAATGAATCCAGGAGCTTGTTCTTTGAAAAGATAAACAAAATCAAAATCTTTAAGCAGGCTCATCAAGAAAAAAAGAGACAGGACTCAGATAAACACAATCAGAAATGAAAGAGGAGCTATTCCAACTGATGCCACAGAAATACAAAGGATTGTAAGAAACTACTATGAAGAACTGTATGCCAAGAAATATGAAAACCGAGGTGAAATGGACAAATTTCTAGAAAAATATAATCTAAAACTCAATGAATAAGAAGCAGAAAGCCTGAACCGACCAATAACAGCAGACGAAATTGAAGCCGAATCAAAAAACTCCCAACACACAAAAGCTCTGGACCAGATGGTTTCACAGGAGAATTCTACAAAGCATTTAAGGAAGAGCTAACACCTATCCTTCACAGACTACTCCCAAAATCCAAAATAATGGAAGACTCCCAAACTCTTTTTATGAAGCCAGCATCATCCTTATCCGAAAACCAGATAAAGAAAACACAACAAAGAAAGAAAACTTGAGGCCAATATCACTGAAGATCATAGATGCTAAAATGCTCAGCAAACTACTAGCACACCACATCCAGCAATACATTTAAAAGATCATGCACATGACCAAGTGGGATTCATCCCAGGGTTGCAAGGATGGTATAATATTCGCAAATCAATAAACGTAACCCATCACATAAACAAAAGCAAAGACAAAAGTCACATGATCATACCAAAAGATGTGGAAAAAGCATTTGATAAGGCACAGCACCCATTTATGATAAAAACACTCAGCAAAGTGGGAATAGAGGGAGCATTCCTCAACATAATAAAGACCATAAATGAGAGACCTACAGCTAACATCATACTCAGTGGGCAAAAGTTAAAATCTTTTCCACTAAGATCAGGAACAAGCCAAGGTTGTCCACTATCACCATTTCTATCAATATAGTATTGAAAGTTTTAGCTACAGCAATCAGACAGGAAGAGGAAATAAAAGGCATCGAAATTGCAAAGGAAGAAACAAAACCGTCATTGTTTGCAGATGACATGATAGTGTACATAGAAAATCCTATAGACTCCACCAAAAACTACTTGACCTAATAAATGAATTTGGCAAAGCAGCGGGATACAAATTCAATATCCAGAAATCAAAGACATTTTTGTATACCAGCAATGAAACATCAGAAGCAGAAATCAGGAAAAAATACCATTTGATATAGCAAAAAGAAAAAAAAAATACCTAGGAATAAACCTCATCAAGGAGGTAAAAGACTTGTACTCAGAAAACTACACAATATTGAAGAAAGAAATCATGGAAGACACAAACAAATGGAAACGTATATCGTGCTCATGGATGGGAAGAATCAACATCATCAAAAAGTCCATACTACCCAAAACAATTTATTGATTAAATGTAATGCCTATCAAAGTACCAATGGCATATTTCACAGATATAGAACAAACACTTCAAAAGTTTATATGGAACCATAAATGACCCCGAATACCTGTGGCAATTTTGAGAAAGAAGAGCAAAGCAGGAGGGATCACAATACTTGATATCAAACTGTATTACAAGGCCAGTGTCATCAAAACAACCTGGTACTGGCATAAAAATAGATAGAGTAATGGAACAGAATAGATAGACCAGAAATAAACTCTAGTCTCTATGGCCAATTAATCTTCGACAAAGGGAGCAGCAGCATAAAATAAAGTAAAAATGACCTCTTCGACAAATGGTGTTGGGAAATCTGGACAGCTACATGTAAATAAAATGAAACTCGAGCACCAACTTACACCACACGCAAAAATAAACTCAAGATGGATAAAAGACTTAAATATAAGTCATGACACCATAAAAGTCCTAAAGGAAAACATGGGTAGGAAAATCTCAGACATTCCACAAAGCAACATCTTCAATGATATGTCCCCTAGAACAAGGGACATACAGGAAAGAATAAACAAATGGGACCTCATCAAAATAAAGAGCTTCTGTGGGGCTAAAGAAAACAGTATTAAAATAAAAAGAGAACCAACAGTATGGGAAAACATATTTGCCAATGATAACTCAGACAAGGGTTTGATCTCCAAAATATATTAAGAACTCATATGACTCCACGACAGGAAGACAAAAAACCCATTTAAAAAGTGGGCAATAGACATGAACAGACACTTCCCCAAGGAGGACATACAGAGAGGGCCCAGAGACATATGAAAAGATGCTCAGCATTACTAGCCCACAAAGAGATGCAAATTTAAACCACAATGAGATACCACCTCACGCCACTCAGAATGGCCGTCAAAAACAAAGCAACAGATAAGTGTTGGAGAGGCTCGGGAGAAAAGTGAACCCTAGTGCACTGTTGGTGGGAATGCAGAGTTGTGCAGCCACTGTGGAAAACAGTATGGAATTTCCTCAGAAAAATAAAAATGGAACTGCCTTTTGACCCAGCACTACTGGGATTATACCCTAAGAGCCCTGAAACTCCAATCCAAATGAACCTATGTACCCCAATGTTCATAGCAGCACAATTTACAATAGCCAAGTGCTGGAAGCAACCTAAGTGCCCATCAGCAAATGAGTGGATCAAGAACTATGGTACATTTACACAATGGAATTTTACTCAGCAGAGAGAAAGAAGGAGCTTATAACCTTTGCAACAGCATGGATGGAACCTGAGAGCATTATGCTAAGCGAAGTAAGTTAGGTGGTGAGGGACAAATACCATATGATTTCACATTTAACCAGAAAATAATCAACAATACAAGAAGCAAGAAAAACATAACCAGAAACATTGAAATCAAGAACTATCTAACAATAGCCAGAGGTTGTTGGTGGGGACAATGGGGAGAAGGGTTTTCAGGAACCACTATAGAGGACACATGGACAGAGCCAAGGGGGAGGAGGGAGGCAAGAAAGGGAGGTGGGTTTGGAGGGGTTGTGGGGAGGTGAGGGTAGAGGATGCAGACAACTGTAATTGAACAACAATGAAGTAATTTAAAAAAAGAAAATAGAGAGTTCCTTTTTTTATTGAAAAATAACATATATGACTCTGGAAAATATCAGCAGTTTCCTATAAAATTAAACTTACATTAATTATATGGACCAATAAAACCTTCTCCAAGATATTGGCCAAATGGAATGGAAAACTCATGTGTCATTTTTTTCCATTGATTTATTTTTTTCACATTTTTTATTGTTGTTCAAGTTCAGTTGTCGCCATTCCCCCCCATCACTCCCACCAAACCCAGACATCCCTACTTCCCACCCTTGATCCTACTCCTTTTAGTTTTTACTATATGTCCTTTATGCATGTTTCTGAAAACCATTTACCCTTTACCCCTATTGTTCCCTCTCACCTGGTACAGCCAGTGTGAAAATTCATGTTGATACAAAAATCTGTACAAGATGTTGTACCAGTTTTATTCATAAGCGACAAAAGGCAAAAGCAAACCAGATGCCCTTCAGCTGTTCATTGGATAAACTGGTGTACCCATACAATGGAATATTGACCTATAAAAGGGTCATACTATTGAGTCACACAATGACATAGATGAACCTTAAATGTGTTTGGCTAAGTAACGCACAAATAGCTACATATTTCCTGATTCCATTTGCACATCATTTCTAAAAAGCAAAACTATATCTCAGAAAATGAAGCAGCAGTTGTTAGGGTTGGGCATTAATAATGGTTTATTACAAAGGGATGCACTGTTTATTAACAAAGAGAAGATCTTAATTGAAAAGTAGTCGAGTTGATTAATCTTTTTGCCATGGTGGGAACATCTGTGTCTTATTCAGGTATCCCTTTCCTACACTGAGATGGCACTGTCTCCAGTTTATTGTTGTGCTCCATGTTGAAGATCACGTGCTCCAGGGATTGTCTTCTTGTGGAGTCTGGTCTGGAGGTGGTCCTGCCTCTCTGGGATGCCTGTGTTCAGGCTCCCTCCCATGATGCTCTGTTTGCTTCACTCTGGGGAAGCCTGCTCTGTTCCTTTTTGTAACACCAGCTCAGACCTCCTGTTGGTTTGGGCTCAGATTAGTGTTATTGTGGTTCTGGAGGTCCCTGCAGAACCTTCTCCTGTTTTCTGTGAGACATGTGGTAGGCAGGGCAGTTGTCCAGGGAGAGACCTTAGTGGTTCCTAGTTATTCCTGAGGAGTAGGAGAGCAAGGATGTATTTCTTTATTTTGCTCATTTGTTATAGCTCCTTAACTTTAGAATCTTGTCTTCTATTTTGTAATATAATAGCCTTTTAAATTTTGTATTGGTATATAACGTTTTTACATTTTAACCTGTTACCTAACAACTTTTCCTTCCTGATTTGCACCTTTCCGTTTATATTCTGGAAGGCTTCCCCTATACAATATGATACAAGTGATTGCATACATTTCATCTACATATGCATACAGTTAATTATATTTAAGTCATAGGTGTCCCATATTTGTCTCAGTGAAATGAAAGAAGAAAGGACCTATCTTTATTTTTTTGTCAAATATACAGATCAATTTTCAAATGCCTTAATATAAAAAGAAAATCCTTAACTCAAAAATCTACAAAGCACTTCACATGTGGTCTTATTTAGCCTTTCTATTCTGTTCTATTAATCTTTTGTTTATTCTAGTATGGTTAGTCTTCTCTCATCATTCAATTCTTTAAAATTTTTTTATTCTCTTATAATAATTTTTATCTTCTGGAGGAAAGGTAACATTACTTTTTCAAGTTCCAAAAAATCCTACTGGGTTCTTGATTTAAGTTGCATTACATTTCTAGATCAATTTAAAACACATACCTTTATAATCTTGAGTGTTTTTGTTCAAGATCATCATATGACTCTATTAATTCACATATTTTTATGTTTCTCAGTCAAAATTTTTCTCATAAATTTCCTCCAAATGTTGTGAAATTTATCCTTAGTCATTCACAATTATGTTAACATTTTAAAACTTTCATCCATTATTCAGTAACATACAAGTTCATGGTTTGTAAATCACTAAAAAATATAAACATATAAAATGAAAAATGAAGGTTTCTATGAATTACTTTTTACAATGGTAACACTTCTGTGCATTTTCAAGATTTACCTTTATGAGGGGGGTGTAGTTCAGTATTTTTGTTTTAGTGTTTTATCAGAAATTGAACTACTAATTAGTGCTTTTTAAAAATTGTTCAAGTACAGTCATCTCCATTTTCCCAGCACCACTCTCCCCACCCCACCCATCCCTACTTCCCAACCTCGATCCTACTCCCCATATGTAGGACCTTTCTCCCTGTGTCCTTTATACATGTTCCTTGATGACCTTTCCCTTTTTCCCCCCATTATCCCCTCCCCACTCTCCTCTGGTTACTGTTAGTTTGTTTTTTATTTCAATGTCTCTGGTTGCTTGTTTGTTTCATTGATTAAAAAATGGAGAAGCTAAATGACTTATATGTTTGACCCATGGATATAAACAAAGGTGTGGCGATTGTCTGAGGGAGTGGGGGATCCTGAGAGGAAGAGGGCAAAGGGAAAAAAAATGGGACAACTGTAATAACATAATCAAGAAAATATAATTAAAAATTAAGTTGAAATTAGCCTGGCTGGTGTAGCTCAGTGGATTGAGCGTGGGCTGGGAACCGGAGGGTCCCGGTTCGATTCCCAGTTGGGGCACATGCCTGGGTTGCGGGCCAGGTCCCCAGTGAGGACCATGTGAGAGGCAAGCATACATTGCTCTTTCTCCCTCCCTTCTCCTCTCTCTGAAAATAAATAAAATCTTTAAAAAAAATTAAGTTGAAATTAAAAAAAGAAATTGGATTAAACAATATTTATTCTGGGAATTTCTTTTTTGTTAACCTGAAATATTTTGGATATAGTTTCATAACAATTCATCCTGTTTCTTAGTCATTGTATAAATTTCTAAACACATGTATATATCATAGTTTATTAAGCCAGTCTTCTATTGAGGGCCATGTAGGTAATTTCTACTTAAAAAAATACTAAACAACAGGAAAATAAACATCTGAATACAAGTATATAGGGCACATCTGTATTTCTCTAAAATAGATTTTGAGGAAAATAATCTCTTGGTAAAAAGATAAGCACAAAATTGATAGTTACATCTAAAGTGATAGCCAATTTATAGTTATCAATTGTATTTTTTACACCATTTCTAATAGTAGATTAATAACTAAGCAGATTTGATAATGAACTATTTTATCATTTAATTTCTGCTTATTAATGAGGTTGAGCTTTTTTGCTATATTTTTGGCTATGTATACTTTTTTTGCTTGCAATCTATCCATGTTCTTTACCATTGTTTACCAATGTGTTAAGTGCATTGTACCAGATCAATAGGTATCCTGATTCTTAGCCCACACCTATTCTTAGGAAGAAAGCACATTAGGAGAAAATGGTAGATTCTAACATTAAATTAAATATTAATTTAAAATTAAAAATTTATAGCAGTGGTAGTAAACCTAAGTCAATTTAGAGAGCTGATCAATGTAAACAAGAAATTCCATAATTCTGAATTGTAACAAAGTCTTTTCAGGATATAGACAGATATTAGGTATATTAACTGTTCATCAACCTGCACCAGTCTACATATGTAAAGATTATTTAGAATTTTAATTATTGAAAGAAGTATTTGAAAAATGATTTTTTTTTCATGTTTTAAGATTTATTTAAGAAAGTCAGGTCATCCCCCACATTTTACTGGATAGTGGACAAAGAAAATGAGAAAAATGTGGGCAATTTGGTAGTATTTTTCCATAATACAAATTTATTAAATCTATACATTTGTTTTATATTCTGAAATTATACCCTTCCTTTTTTGGCTTATTACCTATATCTTTTGAATAGAATAATGGTGCTTATACAGGATTGGTGTTTTTTTGTTTGTTTGTTTGTTTGTTTTTTACTTTGAAGATTCTTTTTTTTTTTTTGGTGGAAAATAGGCTGTAATTCTATATTAACCCTTCCAATTATAAGAAAGTCTGGGCTGATGAAACCTGGAGTTTGAGAACCATTGCTCAAATGGTTTTCGTTCTTTTACCGCAGGAGTCATCTTTAGATTGGTTGGTCAATTTTTAACATGGTGGACACTACTCATCACTCAATGTTTAACGATCTGTTTAAACATCTGGTTAGAGATTCTAGTTCTACCGCTGGTGGATGAATGAATCAAAGAGAATGATTTCACTTTTCTTTGTGTTTCCTCATTTGTGCAATGGGTATTAAGTAGAGGATCTCCCTTTGTGGGGTTTCTTTGAAGTGCAACAGAACCTGTACTGTATTTTACTCAAGGGGACACACTTTTGGCTTTGGAAGTTGTTTTATTCATTTATCCATTTGCAGGCTCAGATTCAAACTGTCTGAGCATTAAGTACACACCTGGGTGAGTTGTAGCTTCTGATTACTGATGCAGGAGGAGAGATGTTTGCTCTTGGCTTCCAGGTAGGACCCAATCACGTGAATAATTTATCGGCATGGCACTGGGCCACTGACAGGTGGCACTGGGTCTTGGCCTGAGGGTGTAGCTTAAGGGTCCTTTGTCTCTTCCTTGCCCTACTCCCTCTCCTTGTTTAATTGGCTTCTCTTAGGGAGACTTCTTTCTGCACACACATTCTCATCTCAGGGTGTCCTCCCAAGGAATATGATTTAAGCCAACTTTTTCTTTAGTTTCTCCCAAGTGCGTGGGGATCTGCGATACGTAGGTAATATAAATTCTAATGCAAACTTACATGTGGTGAGGTAAATTTGGGATTACCATTTCTGAAGGGAGACATTTTGCCTCAAACTAACCCAAGGCTGAGAAAGGCAAACTTTTATGATCTTTCTTGCTAGTTGACAGATCACATCTTTATTGAGGGTATAGGTCTTTTAGGGTTGTGAGTTCCAAGGGAAGCCTTGCTTTTAATGCTCAACTTACCCTGATCCAACCCAAATCTTCCTCTTCTGTTTCTGCAAAACCAGTGAACCTAAGCCGATTAAGGAGGCTAGCAAATTCTCTTGAATTGTCTCAACCTAAGCTCATATGACATGTGTGCTTGTACATAAATAAGTGATGGGGTCTTCCAGGTGTCTGGCCTGACATGAGATCAAGGAAGTGGCTCACAGCAAACATATTGTGGAAACTCTTGTACAGCCCACAGATTAGCAACATGTAGCACCAGAATGTTCCAGAAAAAGGTGAAGAATGAGCTACAATAAAAGACACTGTGATTATAGAGACCCAGGGAACTCCACTGCTTTTTAATTTTATCTTGTCTTCTCTTAGTCTTGAATTTGCATCTTGGATCTACTATCTCTCAGTGGTCAAGTGTGATTATGCTGGCTCCACCACAGTTCACAACTGCACAGTCTGTATTCTCATAGCCTGCTGCTCAGGCCACCTGAATCCTCACTGACTGAGGACACTTTGTTTAGAGCTCATTGGTAAAACTGGGGCAGATGGGTTGCCTATCTCTCTGTATTATTTTAATAAAGTGACACATGTAGAAATGTTCTGTGAACTATGAGACAGTAGACAGCTTGAAGGGAGTGTTGACACCTGCAAAATTTAAGTCACTTGTCAGCATTTTTGAGTCCCAAGGCTTCTTCTGCCCTGCCTGCTGACACATTATTTGTGAAGTTCTGCGGGACAGAGGATTGGCCCACTGGTGGCTACTGCCTTGTTATGAATGCATAGGCTCTCCGTGCCACCCAGATGCTGCAGGTAACCTGCTGCTCAGCAGACCAGATTGTTATGGCGCTGGGCTCCAGATGCCACACTGGATATGGTTCATGTGGAACTGCAGAAGGGTCTCCTCCATTTTGAGCTCCACTCATGTTTGAAAGTTCTTGAGATAGCAGTTTGTGCCCCAATGCATTGTAGTTTCTGGAAACAGAGTGGAGATCAAAGTTCTGAGGAAAGGAATCTTCCTGTCTGAATCCTCCTCTTCCTTTTGTTTCTGAGATAAGATGTTTATGTCTGGATATTTTCCACTTAACATGTCCCCACAACCTCAAACCCTACCTCACCTGCTTCTTCCTTGAAGCAATTGGGGACTTTGGTTGGACAATATTTACAGTTATACCTAGGCCATGTTTGCGGACAAGTAGTAGACTGAGCTTGCAGCCTTTCTTTATAGTCTTTCCAGAAACTGTGCAGTCTTGTATGAGGCCTCCCAGTTCTGGGCTTTAGAAAGTGATGGGAGATGGGTGCACCTGGAAACATCTGAAAATTTGTAAAGGTTTCTAATACTTTGTACAATGATGTTTTATATAATGGTAGTTATTCATACCAGGAATAGAAGAAAGAAGTCCATGTATTGGAGTGATGATATGCCTGGCTCTGTACTCAGACCCCAGAAGGGCCAGTGGTGGTGGGAAGGAGTTCTGGTGGATCATGTATGCTCATGGTGGCCAATGCTAAGCCACGTCCCAGGACTTGAAGCTAATGGTGGAGCTGACCTCTTTCTTGTGAGCTCCTGGTGCACCAAGAACTTAACAATGTGGTCTGTATATTAAGAATATTTCATATCTCACTTTTTATACACATTTGATTTTGTCTAGTTGTCTTGGACATAAATTAAAAAATAATCCCATTTCCTACTTTGGTGTGCCCAGATCCAAAGTGTGTTCTGCAGTGTTTTTGTTCCTGGAACCTGAACTGGTTAATGGTGTGTCTGAGGAAGATGTAAACAAACATCTATTAGCATTCCCTATTGATGGTGTCCTAAAAGTAGTGGATGTTTCTGAAAAGTCCTGAAGTTATAGACTGTATTCTTTTTCCAAAAAAAAAAAAAAAAAAGCAAAAGAAAAATGTTTTCTTGAGATTGTGTCATGCTTACCAAAATGATTGAAGTCATTAGTATTCCCAATGTTTGTGCTGCTAATACAGGGTAGCTGACCCTGGAATGTGCTGTTCGGTGACATTGGCTATTTTGATGAGCCCGCAGAAAGGAAAACATAATGCCAAAAAGTACAAATTATACAAAACATACTTCAGAATTTTCAGTTTTACTTTAATTGAAAAGGTAGACACACTTAAACTATTTTTAATTCCACGTGTGAATCCACAGTAAAAGTTATAGAGCAACATCAAAGGGAGAATTCAGGGTAAAGTTCAGTTAACTCTGAAAACGCATCTCTGTTTATGGCTGTTCAATGTGAAGTCTACTGGGGACTGATACTCTCTGACACAGTCCCTTATGCTTTGTGGACCATTCTTTCCTCTGAGATGTCAATTAGCTGCCCTCAGTGGCAGTGACAGTGACTTGCTCAGGGAGCTGGTTTCAGCATTGAAAGATTATGTCACAATTAGATAACTGATTTGTTATAAGCATTAAAATCATTCAAGATATATATAACTTGCAAATTCTAGTCACAATCTTTTCTGAAACTGTAAAGCTAAATCCTGAACTGAAGTTACGGTGACTTTTCTGAAGAGAGAGCTAGAGAAAAATAGATATCAATTTTTTAAAGGCAGCTCTATTAGAGAAATACTTTACAGGATGAAGGACATCTTTCCACATTTAAAAGTACTTTTAAATATCATTAATATATAGATAGCTGGCCACTTAACACAATTTTTCTACTTCAGTTTATGAGTGTTGATAGTCAAAGCAAATGGATTAAGTTGCTTCAATATTTGTATATTCAACTTGAGAAGCTTTCAAGGAGGATCACATACCTTCATGCATTTGAATTATGCATTACATCATGTAAACTGGAATTTCCTGAGAGACATTGAATGAAAGTCCATCCTCAGCTCTTGGATAATTAGGTCACTGAGTAGAGAAGGAAATTGAACACTTACTCTGAGCATTGAAATGATGTGGCTTTTTTTGCATGTGATTTATTAAAGTTTCAACCCATTTCAGGCTGAAAAGAAAAAACAAAGTACCTATCAGATTTGTGAGAACCCATGTAGCAATGTGATAAACCTAAAACCATGAATTAAAGACTCCTTATTGTAGGTAGTGGACTTTGTTAATTTCATTAATAAAATATATTATTTTTTCCTAAATGTCATAGGTGCTTTTGAACATATTCATTTGTAAAGGTTGCTAATGGTATTTAAATCACTGGAACAATAGCGGTATTGAACAACACAATTCAATAAATTATGGGAATGCATATTACCAGAGGCTAAGCACTGTGCTTGGTTGGTAGGTAGGAACTACAAAGGAGAAAATTCCATGCATGCAGTCCACCCACTGCCTGGAGGAAGTGCAACACAAGTGATTCCCAGTCAGGACATATGCCTGGTTTGGAGGCAGTGTCCCCAGTAGGGGGCACGCAAGAGGCACGCATTGATGTTTCTCTCCCACTCTTTCTCTCTTCTTTCCCCTCTTTCTAAAAGTAAAAAAGTAAAACCTTTAAAAAAATTTTAGTGAATTACCAAAAATATTTTATTTACCATTTTAATTTGAGTTTTGCAAAGTTACCATTTGGGAATAAGTTTCCTTTCTTTTGATTATTTTTTTATTTTTTCCATCTATTGGGGTGACACTAGTTAACAAAATTATGCAGGTTTCAGGTGTACCATTCCACAACACATCATCTATACACTGTATTGTGTGTTACCCACCCCAAGTCAACTCACCATCTACCACTATTTATCACCCCATACCCTTCTTTACCTCCTTTTCCTTCCCTAACTTCCCTTTCCTTATAAATAATGCTGAGAATCTTTTCGGCAGAGAAGAAAATGCTCCCAGTAACTTTCACCTGTAATATGTATTGCTAGCTTTATTGAAGATTTTATTGACCAAAGTGGCACTTTATTTTATTTTATTTATTTATTCTTTTAAAAAAATTTTATTGTTGTTCAATTACAGTTTTCTGCATACTCTCCCCTCCCCTCCCCCTCCAATCCCACCTCCCTTCCCTGCCTCCCTCCCCACCCTTGGTTCTGTCCATGTGTCCTCTATAGTGGTTCCTGAAAAACCTTCTCCCCATTGTCCCCCCTTCCCCCTGTCTATTGTTAGATTGTTCTTAATTTCAATGTCTCTGGTTAAGTTTTGCTTGCTTTTTGCTTTTGTTGATTATGTTCCGGTTAAAGGTGAGATCATATGGCATTTGTCCCTTACCACCTGGATTACTTCACTTAGCATAATGCTCTCCAGTTCCATCCATGCTGTTGCAAAGGGTATAAGCTCCTTCTTCCTCTCTTCTGCATAGAATTCCATTGTGTAAATGTAACATAGTTTCTTGATCCATTCATTTGCAGATGGGCACTTAGGTTGTTTCCAGCACTTGGCTATTGTGAATTGTGCTGCTATGAACATTGGAGTGCAAAGGTTCTTTTGAATTGGTTTTTCAGGATTCTTAGGGTATAATCCCAGTAGTGGAATTGCTGGGTTGAAAGACAGTTTCATTTTTAGTTTCCTGAGGTAATTCCATACTGTTTTCCACAGTGGCTGCACCAGTCTGCATTCCCACCAACAGTGCAGTAGGGTTCCCTTTTCTCCACATCTCCTCCAACAGTTATCCGTTACTTTGTTGATGATGGCCATTCTGACTGGTGTGAGGTGGTATTTCATTGTGGTTCTAATTTGCATCTCTCTGATGGCTAATGATGTTGAGCATCTTTTCATATGACTCTGGGCCCTCTGTATGTCCTCTTTTGAGAACCGTCTGTTCATGTCTTTTGCCCATTTTTCAACTGGGTTTTTTGTCTTCCTGGAGTGGAGTTGTATGAGTTCTTTATATTTTGGAGATCAAACCCTTTTCTGAAGTATCATTGGCAAATATGTTTTCCCATACGGTTGGTTCTCTTTTTATTTTAATATTGTTTTCTTTAGCCCCACAGAAGCTCTTTATTTTGATAAGGTCCCATTTGTTTATTCTTTCCTTTATGTCCCTTGCTCTAGGGGACATATCATTGAAGATGTTGCTGCGTGGAATGTCTGAGATTTTCCTACCGATATTTTCCTCTAGAACTTTTACGGTGTCACGACTTACATTTAAGTCTTTTATCCACCTTGAATTTATTTTTGTGTATGGTGTAAGTTGGTGCTCGAGTTGCATTTTTCTGCATGTAGCCGTCCAGATTTCCCAAGACCATTTGTTGAAGAGGCTATTTTTATTCCATTTCATGCTTATGCCGCCTTTGTCAAAGATTAATTGCCCGAAAAGACTTGGGTTTATTTGTGGGCTCTCTATTCTGTTCCATTGGTCTATCTGTCTGTTTTTATGCCAGTAGCAAGCTGTTTTGATTACAGTGGCCTTGTAATACAATTTGATATCAGGAATTGTGATCCCTCCTGCTTTGTTCTTCTTTCTCAAAATGGCAGCTGATATTCGGGGTCGTTTATGGTTCCATATAAACTTTTGAAGTGTTTTGTTCTATATCTGTGAAATATGCGATTGGTACTTTGATAGGGATTGCATTGAATCTATAAATTGCTTTGGGTAGTATGGATATTTTGATGATGTTGATTCTTCCCATCCATGAGCACAGTATATGTTTCCCTTTGTTTGTGTCTTCCATTTCTTTCTTCAGTGTTGCGTAGTTTTCTGAATACAGGTCTTTTACCTCCTTGGTGAGGTTTATTCCTAGGCTTTTTTTTTTAATTAATTTTTTTTGTTTAATTACAGTTATTTGCAGCCTCTCCCCTCCCCACTCCCTTGCCCTCCTGTCCCACCCCCAGCCTCCCTCCTCTCCCTTAGTTCTGTCCATGTGTCCTCTACAGTGATTCCTGAAAACTCTTCTCCCCATTGTCCCCTCCCCGCTCTCTTCTGTCTATTGTTAGACTGTTCTTAATTTCAATGTCTCTGGTTATGTTTTTCTTGCTTTCTACTTTTGTTGGTTATGATCTGGTTAAAGGTGAGATCATATGGTATTTGTCCCTCACTGCCTGGCTTACTTCACTTAGCATAATGCTCTCCAGTTCCATCCATGCTGTTGCAAAGACTATAAGCTCCTTCTTCCTCTCTGCTGTGTAGAATTCCATTGTGTAAATGTACCATAGTTCCTTGATCCATTCATTTGTAGATGGGCACCTAGGTTGTTTCCAGCACTTAGCTATTGTGAATTGTGCTGCTATGAACATAGGAGTGCAAAGGTTCTTTTGAATTGGTTTTTCAGGATTCTTAGGGTATAATCCCAGTAGTGGAATTGCTGGGTCAAAAGGCAGTTCCATTTT
>PVJI01028597.1:0-16328 GCA_004026765.1 Micronycteris hirsuta
CGTTTGCTTGGAAAACTTGTTTCCAGCCCTTCACTTTCAGTCTGTGTAAGTCTCTTGTCCTGAGGTGGGTCTCTTGTAGGTAGCATATGTGTGGGTTGTGCTTTCTTATCCATTCTGCTATTCTATGTCTTTTAATTGGAGCATTTAATCCATTTACGTTTAAGGTTATTATTGATAGGTACTTATTCATTGCCATTTTTTTTTGTACCTTTGTTCCTCACTCTCTTTCTTTCCCTTCCTTTCCTTAAATCAGTCCCTTCAGGATCTCTTGAAGAGCTGGTTTGGTGGAGGTGTATTCTTTTAGACTTCTTTTGTCTGGGAAGCTCCTTTTTTGGCCATCTATCTTGTTTGAGAGCCTTGCTTGTTAGAGTAGACTTGGTTGCAGGCCTCTGGTTCTCATTACTTGGAATATTTCTTGCCATTCCCTTCTGGCTTGGAGTGTTTCCATTGAGAAGTCAGCTGCTAACCTTATCGGGGTTCCCTTGTATGTTACTTCTTGTTTCTGTCTCGCTGCCTTTAGGATTCTCTCTTTGTTTTGGAATTTTGCCATTTTAATGATGATGTGTCTTAAAGTGGGCCTGTTAGGGTTTCTTTTGATTGGGACTCTCTGTATTTCCTGGATTTGTGTGGCTTTTTCTCTCATCAGATGGGGGAAGTTTTACATCATTAGTTTTATGGACAGGTTTTCCATCCCTTGCTTCTCTTCCTCTCCTACTGGTATCCCTATTATACGAATATAATTACATTTCATGTTGTCCTGCTTTTCCCTTAATACCTCTTCATTCTTTCTGAGCCTCTTTTCCTGTTCTTGCTCTTTTTGGGTGCTTTTTTCAACCTTGTCCTCCAGCTCGCTGATCCGATCCTCTGCCTCATCGAGCTTGCTTTTGATTCCTTCTATTGTGTTCTTCAGTTTAGATATTGTATTCTTCATTTCCTCTTGGCCCTTGTGAATAGTTTCTATTTTCTTTTTCATGTTGACATAGTTTTTAGTGGGTTCATTATAGTTTCCGTGTAATTTCTGGTAATTTTCTGTGAGTCCATCAATCTTCTCGAGTTTCTTCAGCTGCCTGATAACATATTCTTTGAACTCTATATTCTCTTTTTCTTTTTGAAAAATTCTTCCTATTCATTTCTGCTGTTCCAAACAAGCACCTGGCCTCTTACACAGGCCAAATCTCCAACTTACTGGGGACTAACCAGGCAGGGCCTGTCACTGCCCAACTCTTCCCAGCTGGCGTCCATAGTCTCAGTGGTTGCGCGCTGCCCCTGTGTGTTTGCCACTTCATCCTTATTACCCTCTGCAACTTCAAGCATCCAGGTGCCTCCTGGTGCTGCTCAATTCTTGTTTGGCAAGGGAGGGAGCCATTGACCTGTCTCTTTCCCATCATTCTTAATTTTTTGAGGTGTTTTCCCACTGATTTCAACATGGTTGTACCAAAAGAGCACAAGGGTTCCCTTTTCTCCACATCCTTTCCAACATTTGTTGTTCATTGATTTATTGATAAGAGCCTTTCTGACAGATGGTATCTTGTAGTGGTTTTAATGTGCTTTATTTACATTTCTCTGATGATTAGTGATGTTGAACATCTTTTATTTTGATTTCTATTGGACATTGGTATGTCCTCTTTGGAGAATTAGACTTTAATTCTTACAAAATTTACTTCTTTTGTCCTTAAGACTTTTTAATTTTCTTAGCATGTTATTCGTGAGAGTTTGGTATTACTAATCACACTTATTATAGACTACAGGTGATTTCAATTTGCAGTCAAGCAACCAAGTAAGCTGTTAGTGACACCTTCAACTCCACAACCTAATACCTTTAATCTAGAATGTCTAGTAAGTATATCAGTATCAATAAGATATTGATATGATTTCTATCTGAGAAATATATAAGATATCAATGAGATATCTGAGAAGCTCTCCAGTTCCCAGACAAGGACTTCATATGAATGTGAAAGGACATGATCTTGGTGTTTTCTTCCTATCAGTGTTTCAGTGAAGTTACTGGAGTATTTGTCACCACTACCATGGCCAGAACACTCAAGTGCAATAGCCACTTGCATCCCAAGACACTTGCTTCAGTTTGAACAACATCACAACCACTGAGAGTGGGCAGAGTCATTAATTAGGACCCCACTGCATGCCGTGGATTTTGGGAATCATATTTTCCATTGGAAAGGATCTGGGTCACCTGAGCTCAAAGAGAAGACTACCACCACACCAAGACTAAAATTCCATCTTTGAGAGTATCTCCTGGAACCACTCTTAACACAAATTCTGTTCAGTCAGAAGACATAAATAGTACTATTTGGAATAGAAACAGTTTAATATAAAGAATATAAAAATCAATTTAATATAAAGACTTATTAACTCCGAAAGGGGAATTACAGTTTAGCATTACAGAAAACTATTAGTATTCTATAGTTGCTCTAACAAATTGCCACAGACTTAAAGACTTAAAACAATAAAGATTTACTGTTACAGTTCTGTTTGTCAGAAGTCTGACCTATGTTTTATTGAGTTAAAATAAAGATATTGGAAAAGCTCTCTTTCCTAGCTGATAATTTATTCCCTCTGCTTCTCTAGCTTCTAGAGACCTCTTATACTCTCCTTCATTGACTCCCTTCCTTACCTACAAAAGCCAGTCATGGGTTAATCCTTCTCATCTTGCATTTTTTCTGGCCCTTTTTGCCACCATCATATCTTTCTCTGACTACAGTTGGGGAAGTTTCGTTGGTTTGAAGGACTCACATAATTAGATTGGACACACCAGATAATCCAGATAACCTCCCCACCTCAAAAACTGATAACCCTCATCACATCTGTAAATTTCCTTTTCTCATGAAAGGTGGCAAATTCACTAGCTGCAAGGACTAGGGATAGACAAATTTGAGGGGATATTTTTCTCCTGCCACAAGAACTCTAAAGAACCCCAAAATAGCATAATTTGGGAGCAGCTACTACTTCTCCAACTGAGGCAGAATACTCAAGAAAGGAACATACTTTGACAGGGCCTTCCTTCAAGGTTCATATTTAGACCTCATGAGTGAAGGTCCAACTATGTAGATATTAAATAATTTCAAACTTTCATGTTTTCTTTGTCTAGTGGGCAAGATGAAAAATAAACACATAAATGGGAAGAAAACTTCAAATAGTATTTATGTGCTGAGGAAAATGCAAAAGCATGATGTGATAAAATATTATTGGAAGAGGTAATTAATTTAAATTTGTTGGTGAAGAAGAATTCTCTTTTAAATAGTCATAGCAGCAGATACTTCATTGGTATTTAGAAGCTAGCCTTGCAAAAATGTGTAGACAGAGAAATGCAAAGCTTCCCTATCCCTGGTAGGACAAATGGAGTGTGGAGCACTATGGGGGCTATGGGTCTGGGTCTTGGTGAGGGGGAAGAAAGAGTGAAGGACATAATGTTGAAGAAGTAGCAGCCGTCAGCAACTGTAGGGCTCTGTAACCCAGGAGACAATGGTTAAAGTTTTGATTTTTTATATCGAAGTAAGATGAAAAGCAATTAACAAGTTTCAGCAAGGTAGTAAAATGACCTGGTTTATATGAAATAAAATTTACTCTTGTTACTGTGTGGAAAATAGATTGTCTCAGTGATTCATATGTCTGCCCTTGAAACTTGGTAGGTGCTTTTTAAAATCCTTTGAATAAATGAAAGAATGAGTGAATAAATAAAATATATAAATGGAATGAAACGGTTTCTTTAAAGGGAGTTGTAGAAGGTGTAAAAGGAGGGCCAACTGGCAGCACAAGTGTGTACAGTATCCTTCTGGGCAAGACAAATCTTCCATGGTGATGACAGGGATGGGGGAATTAATCCAATTCATAAGCTGGCTCTACTCAATGTCTAAGTGGAACACAAAAGAGTGAGCACCTACATGCCTTTTTCCAAAAGAACTTAGAACATGCGTTAACACCAGCATGCTCAGGATCATTGTGTACTTTTCTGAACCTCTGTAATCCTCAAGAGTGCATTAGAAGTACTGAGTCTTAAGGCTGTAAGGGGAGAAGGAAATGTAGGCAATGCTAATAAGGAGAAGAGCTTTTGTGTACTCAGCATTTGCAACAGACAATTGTCAACATTCAAGTTCTTGGAACTCAAATATTTGGCATGATAGTTATAATTATTAAAATAAAATTCATCCCTGGCTGGTGTAGCTCAGTGGATTGAGTACCAGTCTGTGAAGCAAGGGGTTGCTGGTTCAATTCCCAGTCAGGGCTCATGCCTGGGTTGCAGGCCAGGTCCCTAGTGCAGGGCACAGGAGAGGCAACCACATATTGATGTTTCTCTCCCTCTCCCTCTCCCTCCCTTCCCCTATAAAAATAAATGAATACAATTAAAAAAGTGAAGTTCATAGTAGAAAAAATTAATGGATAAGAAGGAGTAACACTTAGGGAAAACATACTTTAAACTCCGGAGACATGAGGAATCTCTAATCAGTTGAATAGAGTATATAACCTGTGTGTTAGGGTAAATACTCTAGATATGAAGTGGCTAACAGATTTCAACAGGAAAAATGTTATATGCTGGTGAAACTAAAGACTGATTTATGGTGTAAATACTTTCTTGCCAACATTAATTTTATAAAAGTACATTTGTATTCTCTGGCAGTGTTTTCCTCTAGCTTTAAGGATATGCCTGGTCTTTGTTATCATCTTTATCCAAAGCTTAATATTTTGAAAAATTCAACTATATACCTGTCTATCACAGAATCATGTATTCAACAGAAAGAACCTAAACACATACTCCTTAATCTGAATGTAATTGCACTTAATAAGTATATTTGCAAGAATATGTTTTTCCTGCAATAACAATAAAGAAAAATGCAGGTGCTAAGATAATCTTCCCCCAGATTCAAATAGCTATATATTTACTACTCAAAAATACTGCCAGCCACAAATTTTCCAGAGCAAGTAATGCTCTTAGGAAGTGTATGCTATCCACAGTACAGTGTTTCTTAGTTCTTTATAAGAATAGACATTAATGGAATACAATAGTTGTTAATGGGCTATCGAACAACAGGCTAGAAAGGAAGCCAATTAGCAAGTTCTTAAAGGAGTCACCAGGTGAAGCACTGGTTGTTTGGACATCAGTCTAAGCAGCCCTAAAGGAGGACTCAATTCTGAAATAGGCTGCACCTGAATTTCTACCTGGTAGGAGATTTCGTATTGGATAATCAACTTATAAGTAGTATAATGTATGGCAGGAAACTCTTTCATCAAAGAAAAGACAATACAAAAAAACTTTTTTAAGATGCCGAACATACTTATTTTACTAGAATTTGACTGGAAAAACTAAATGTATTTCCTAAGTGAAGAATAAAACATGACCCTTCAGGAGGGTGAAAGGAGTTTCAGAACATCTCAAACTCTAAGTTTGATGAAGCAATAAAAAATTCTCAAAAAAAGAGACCCTAACTTTACATTCGCATATGAACTGTGACCAGTGATTCATGCTGAAAACAATATGAAGGTGAACTTACAGTTGAGCTCAGGGTCTGCATAGCATGGTGTAAATGAATCAAACAATACATAATAAATTTCATGGGCAGTTAAGTTTTAGTTCCAGTGGTGTAAATCACAGGTGGGTTCTCATTACAGAAAGATATATTGTTGGGATGATAAAAAACAGTTAAGTAAAAACGTCTTATTCTGCCTTAAGTATCTGAGCTCCAGAAAAAAGAGAAACTCAGTGGAGGAGATAATAAGTAGAGATAGGGACAAAAAAGAACTAATCCCAGTGCCAAAAATAAAAGGAAGAATTAAAGCTAAACCACCTGTGCAACATCTCTGAGTGATTCCCGGGTAAAATGAATCAATTCAACTTCCAATTTGTGGCCTAGCTGTAGAAATGGGTCTAGAAAAATCAAAAAGGATTGGTCAGGGGAAGGGGTGGCAGAGACTGCTGGGTAGTTGTTTGAGCTCAACTTCATTCCAGCAGATGATAAAAATAGATGTTTTACTGCGTGTTGGTAGGACATGTATGGGTTTTAATTCTGCTAGAATGCACATGCTCATTTTGGCAAGTAGTGGAGTCAGAAAGACCATGTCACTTAGCACATTTAATCTGTACTTATCAAACATTCGACTTGATTTCTTTCATTGGTCTAAAGAGCCAGACAATCAGAATTCATAAAATTGAGCAAGTAAAATCAAATAATTGGAATTATAGGTATACTTGGTATTTTGAAGACTCAGATACATTTTCAAAGCCTTAATAAGCCTGCGTGAAACCATTTAATGGAAAAACATTATACAACTAGTTAATATAAGGTTTTATTGTCATTTACAATTCCTGTTTCTCCATTTCCTTGGGAAAAATATTTCAGTAAAAAATTTGTATGTCTATAATGTTCTGAATCTAGTTAAAAATTACTTTTTAGTAAATCTGGAAGTAAACAATAAAACGTGTTTCTTAAGCTGATAAGAGATAAATAGCCCGAGACAATTCCATGCATTATTCTTTCTGTTAATAAAAGTTACATGGAGGTATTGTTAAGAAATTTTTTGTCCTTTTTTTAGTAATATTTTTTATCCTTGATTTAAAAAAAGATGCACCTTGATTTTAAAAAAGCAAAAAAACTTATCTCTCAGACTTTCCTCAATGCCTATGGATTACTAAAAATATAGAGGGTACCATAAATTGAATAGCTAAAATACAGTTTATATCAAATTTTATGTTAATTTAAATTGGAAAGGTAACATTAAAAATGAATAGGAGTTATTTTTGAACCAAAGTATTCATTCTGATCATGTCCATAGAGTTTGAGGATTCAGGCTCTGCAGAACAACTTCCTAGCTTTATCAGGGATTTCTGCATATGTGCTTAATGTGGAAATAGTTTACATTTCTTCAGTTACACATAACCATTCAAGAGGTGGTCATGATCAGGAAAAATGTCAAGACAGCCAAAATTTTGTGCATATTTGTATTATAATACTTGACTTTAAAAATTTTTTTAATTTATTTTTAGAGAGAGGGGAGAGGAGAGAGAAACATTCATGTATGAAAAATACCACTTGCACGCCCTAATACTTGATTTTTAATATTTAATTAATTTGGTCGAAAAAATAATATTAATGGTGATGGTATTGCCACTAGGTGGCATATTCATTCATAGACACATGTTAGTTTCCAGCTCTGCTCCTGTCTAGTTACATAATCTTGATGAAATTACCACACAGGTAAACTTCAGTTGTCTTACCTACAAAATGACGATGTAAATGTAAATGTGAAACAAAACACAAAGTCTTAGGTATTTGAAAAGACATTCATATTTAATTCTTATTAATAATATTATTTTATTTAATTGCAATAATTGATTAATAGCAGTATATGTTACTTGATGTATAATGCGTGTTGTTAAATATCACAGAGCAGGCACACCTCTTCTTATCAACTATTTTGGGACAGATAATTTAATGTTGGAGAAAAGAAAAATATTATGTCATTTGAATGGAATTGTATTTACACAATTTTGTGCCCAGACGAAGTGGTCAGTATGGATGTCAACCTTTGGAAAGTGGCAGAGCTTTATCTAATTGATGAATGCCTTACTAATTTAAAATGCTTCATTAGAAGAACTTTTGTAAATTATTTGCAAGAAAAGCAGGATTGCTTAGGCATAAACTTAATAAACTAACAAAAACAAATTGATAAGACTATTAATGAGATGCTTATTCAAGAATTCTTTAGTGACTTGTCTACAGGAGCTTTAGAAAACTTTAGTGAGTTTCCTCGAATTGTTGTTTTTTCTTTACTTGTCAGGAGGCACATGCAGGATATTAAGAAAACATGATAGCATGAGTAATTTTTATTTTAGTACACATTAAAATGAGATTCTTCAAAAAGTATGATAAAAACCGTACCCGTTAGGAAGACCATTTCTGTACTCAGGCTAAAATTACATCAACCATGTTTGACTTGGATTGGCTGATGTGATTTTTTTGAATGTTAGCATATGATTTCAAAACACTTGTAAACCTGTCAAGAATTTGCCAAAGTGAATGCCATTGCATTAAAATTTTATTTAAGAATATATGTATATCAAACCTGTACTCTCTATCTGGAACTTTGATAAATCTTCCAATGCATCAGGGGATAGACATATTATCTTCTTCCCTATCAAGTAGAGAAGACAGGCAAAGAATCAAAAATTGTAATATGAACACTTCAACATCCTAGGAGACAGTGTGTGCATTGTTTCACAATTTATTCATCAAAAGCAATTTCTCTGTAAGAACTTTAGGAAAAAGAACTGGTTAAAACCTGAGATATTGTTTACCACAAGCACATTGAACCTTAAACCTGCTTCACTGCTGCAAAACACTAAGTCATCTGGACATTCTTCTTAAGTCTAGATTTCACTTTTATAATATTTGGGAATGTAACAGTACAGATTTCACAACCATGTCACTGAAATATACATGGCATGTGAAATGGTTCTGCTGTTATGGGCTGAGTTTCTGTTAATAGGATAAACTAACATGGTGCCGTTCATCAGTGTTCACATTTTTAAAAATAAACTTAATTTGGAAAATAGTATACTTACAGAAGAGTGCATGAATAATGTATAGAGCTCAGTGTATCATTATAGAGCAAACTCTGATTTAACCATCTTCCTGTCCAAGGTAGACTATTATCATGTCAGAAACCACTACAATGACCTTTTTTGGTCATTACTTTCATTTATCTTCTTACAGATGACAATATTCTTCTAAAACTACCTGCTTTTATTCAATGTCAGGTTTGTGAGATTTATTATTATTGTTGTTTATAGCACTAAATTGTTCATTTCCATTGCTATTGAATAATTCATTGTATTAATATATTTCAAAATATTATTCATTCTCCTGTTGTTGATATTTGATGTATTCAGTTTTGGCTTATTATGAAAAATGGTCATCTGAATATTATTATATATGACATTTAAAGGACACATACATGTATTTTTTCTTGGATATAAGTTCAAACATGGAATTTCTCTTTGTAGGAATTATGCATGTCACATGTAGGCAATAACATTATTTTTGACTTGTGTTCCATAGTTTACATGTTGCTTTTTTTACATGTTGCTTTTTGATAAACACAAGGTCTATATCTTTAAATTAAACATTTTGTTAAATTATTAGACAATTTTTTTCAATATTTTAATTTATTTTTAGAGATGGGGGAAGGGAGGGAGAAAGACAGGGATAGAAACATCAATGTGTGGTTGCCTCTAGAACGCCCCTATTGGGGACCTGGCCTGCAACCCAGGCATGTTCCCTGACTTGGAATTGAACCAGTGACCCTTTGGTTCACAGGCCAGCACTCAGACCACTGAGCCACACCAGCCAGGGCAAGTCTTTCATTATTTATCTTATTCTGGAAATGGAATCTGAATATTTGTAATAATTTTGCCAATTTTTATATTTATAGCATGTATCTACAGCAATGAGTTTACTTGATTTTCACCTTTGAAGCATAGCAGGCTTCGTGGTAAAGAGATGGAAAAATAATCTAAAGATAGTTAAAACGGTCAGTTTTGTTATATTTTACCACAATAAAAAAAAAACCCTGAAGTAACAGAAAAAAATCTTTGTAAAGCTGGATAGGATTCCTCCTTAGTATTAGTTACATAGGATATTTGTAGTTCAGACTGAGAATAACATACATGCCATTTTAGAAATTGTTCCTTCATAGGTTTAAAAATATATAAAGAAATATGGTGGTGGCATTTCAAAAAGGGTGACAATGCTGGACATCTTTATGCAGTGTGACATTCTCAAGTTCAGTGTCAATGCATCTTCTTTTCTGGAACATTTCCATTTCATGGGTCTTTTTTTGTTGTTTGTTAGAGAAAGACTAGGTAAACTTACTAGTTAGAGCGATGCTGAAAGAAGTTTAAAATTTGTTTTGCATTTGTGGTATTCCATTCTTATTCCTTTAGGGGTCCTTTGCACACAGATACATACTTTTTCAAAATTTTTTCTCCTATGTCTCGAAATCCAAGGGTTCTTGTGTGTAGTGTAGCCTGCTCTGGAAACACCAATACCCACTTCCTGGTTTTCTGGCTATGGATCTGCATAGTGCTTCAACCCCAGTAACACATTTCTCCACCATAGCCAGCAAACCAATGTCACTGAATATTCCTTCACTCAGTAACTGAGCTGTGTCTAGGTCTTGGAAAAAAGTACCTTCATTTAATTGGGTAAGACACCGATAATTTAGCATCTGTAGCAAGTAACTGATTGCATCAACAAAGTACTCCTTAAGCAAAATAGATTTTCTCATGAGCCATTCTCTCTTTTTGGTCAGAGAATGACAATACATATAAAGCAGGGCTTCTTGTCACCAAGAGAGACATTCCAGGAGCTTGTCCCCAAGCAAATCGGTGTTTGGGGTTCATATTATTTTCTTTAACTAAAATTTCTGGTTCTGCACAGGCAGGAAAATCTCAGATATTCTACACAGTAATATTTTCACTGATATGTCCCCTAGAGCAAGGGACATAGAGGAAAGAATAAACAAATGGGATCTCAACAGAATAAAAAGTTTCTGCACAGCTAAAGAAAACAGTATTAAAATGAAGAGAACCAACTGTATGAAAAAACATATTTGCCAATGATATCTCAGACAAGGGTTTGATCTCCAAAATATATAGAGAACTCACATGACTCCACTCTAAGAAGACAAGCAGCCTAATTAAAAAATGGGCAAAGGACTTGAACAGACACTTCTCCAAGGAGGACATAAAGAGGGTCCAGAGACATATGAAAGGATGCTCAGTATCACTAGTCATCAGAGAGATGCAAGTTAAAACCACAATGAGATAGCACTTCACACCGGTCAGAATGGCCATCATAAACAAAGCAACAAACAAAAAATGTTGGAGAGGGTTTGAAGAAAAGAGAACCCTAATGCTCCATTGGTGGGATTGCAGACTGGTGCCGCCACTATGGAAAACAGTATGGACTTCCCTCAGAAAACTAAAAATGGAACTGCCTTTTGCCCTGGCAATCCCACTGCTAGATTATATCCTAAGAACCGTGAAACACCAATCCAAAAGAACCTATGCACCCCAATGTTCATAGCAGCACAATTTACAATAGCCAAGTGCTAGAAGCAACCCAAGTACCCATCAGTAAATGAATGGATCTAAAAAATATGGTACATTTACATGATGGAATTCTATGCAACAGAAAGAAAGATGGAGCTCCTATCCTTTGCAACAGCACGGATGGAACTGGAGAGCATTATGCTAGGTAAAATAAGCCAAGTGATGAAAGCCAAATACAATATGATCTCACCTTAACAGGAACCTAATCAACAAAACAAGCAAGCAAAGTATAGCCAAAGACACTGAAATTGAGAACAGACTGACAGTGATCAGAAGGGAGGGGGAAGGGATAATGGGGGGAAAGGGTGAAGGGTTTACAGAAATAATTATAAAGGACATATGGACAACAACAAGGGGGGTGGAAGTGGGGGAGGTAGGCAAGGAGGGTTAGGGTGATAGGGATGGGTGGGGGAAAGGCAGAAAACTGTACTGGAACAATAAAAAATAAATAAAATTTCTGGTTCTGAAAGAAAAGCGATCAGCTCTTTCTGTGAAGAGTCTTCAGGAAAATCTTTATCTACTAGCTTGTTCTCCTCAAAGTATGTCATGTCCAAAATAGACTGTGTGTAAAGTTTGAGAAGGTTTGATGGATTTCACCAGTCTTTGTCTTCTCCACACAAGAGTTTCAATTTTTCTAGAGCTGCAGAGGCCTGAATTAAAAAGTGAGCATAAACTGAAAGCTTCTGGATGTTCTGTGGGTTTTGAAGAACATGCTCCATCTTCACTGGCTGCCTCGATGAGCTGCTGTATGTGGGCCTCGGCCAGGTCTCTGAGCTGCTCCACTTGTCTCACCACACTGGAGCCTGCAGCCACCATGGCTACAATGGGAGGGCATGCCCCTAACAGACAATTTTTTAGAGCATATTCAGATTTATAGAAAAATTGAGTGGAAAACACAGAGAGTTCTCATTCATGATCTAATTTAATATGCAATTTAGCAGTTTTCCTTCATATTAGTATTTTAATACAATGTACAGTTGATGCGTTATAGAATTGTACACCTGAAAACTATATAATTTTAATAATCAATGTCACCCCAATAAATTCTAAGACAATTTTGATTACCCCCGAATCAAGAAATATTTGTCTCTCTAATTCAGAATATTTTCAAACACTTCAACTGGAACACTTTTGTTTTAATTTTTAAATCTAAATAAAAAAATCCACATATAATATTCAAGCAGTGTATATTTCACATTCATCTGCAAGGTGACTATTCCCATCAGTCAAGTATCCATATAAGAATCAATATAATATTTATATACACACACATATATATGTATAACATACCTAATACATACCATATGCATGTAATTATTGAAAGTAAAAATATTTTTGAGTGATAATATACCAAAGTCCTTCAGGAATTATTCAGAAACAAGGAGGATGAACTAGATTGTTCATTTCAACTCTATTTATGATATTTTATATATTAAGCTTGATGGTACCTACACCCGTGATTTTTTTATTTGTCTTTATAATTTTTAAGATTCTAAGGATGTACTAATAATTCAAGGACATCAGGATAAATGTGTCATAAAAGCACATTAAGTTTTGAATTGATTTGGTCCATTTTCTGGAGTCATATATTACATTCTGTATGAGATTCAGAGCACATCTGGTCAATCAATCTTTTCAGTAGCTAAGCAAATTTTATTATGCCCCAGAACTTGAAGAGTGAAGGATTCTGTTTCACTAATTTGGGGCTACTTATGCTATCCATTTTTTGTTTAATTTATGTTATATCATTCATTATCACATAAATAAACCACCTACTGACAATTCTGAGCATTTAAGTTCAGGACAGAAGGCTTTAAGATCAGTAAATTTAACAGAAATAGTCTATGTAACACTTGCTATGTAATCTTTGACACCCTGTGGAACAAACAGAAGATGAGAGTCTCTGGCTGTCCCATGTGGATAAAGTCTCATACGTGCACTACCCAAGAATGCAAGATTATGCTACCTAGAATGGTTGTTTATAAACATTAGTGTCCCTATCAATTTCAACTAAATATTTCACATTTTATTGATTGAAACAGTTAAGAAAGTAAACATGTTATTCAATAAAATGTGTAGCAGTGATTTCCACACGTGTGTAAACACACAGTCCTGAGAATTTACACGTTTTGAGCACAGCTCCATGTGACTCCTGTGTGAACAAGTGTGGATCATGTCTGCGGGATGGGAATTCTCTAATAGGAATTTGGCAAAGGTGTATCTTAAAAAATTCCGGCTTGCTGATCTCTGAATATTGCTTTCACCTGGTCCTGTCTGCCACCGGATCTGAATTTACATCCCAATGCCTTGCTATGAGTAATCCTACCTGTTCTGCTTAATCCCATGAATAATCAATCCTATGTAAATTGCTAATGCCCCTGATAAAAACCCTGTCTGGGCAAGCCACGGGGCTTTTTCCTGGAAATGGGAGGAATCAGCCATGTAGCCCTGGTATTACTTTCCCCGCGTGTCACGGTATGACACGCACCGAGTCACGGCAACCACGGGTGTCAGCAGGCCCGATCTACCCCGTGTCAAAATGTATAACATTTATTTTATTATTATAAACATCTGTATTTTAGGAGAAAATCAGAATAAGCACTTTTTATGGGTTAGTCTAGTTCATCTTTATAGCATTGCTATGAAATAGATGTTTTTATTTACTTCTTATAGAAGAGGAAACTAATTTGCAAAGAACACTTTAATAAATTGAGTTTATATAGACTGTAAATGCATAGGTATTAACAGAACTGTTTATTTTCTTCCTTATAAAATTATAACATACAGAACACACTACAGAAACCCCAAAACCATGAATGTGGATATCAGTAAGTTTTCACAAATTTAACTTAAAGTTTACTGTCATCAAAATCAAGAAATACTTACTTTTTTTGCATTTTTTATTGTTCAAGTACAGTTGTCTCCATTTTCCCCCCACAACTCCCCACAACCCTAGCCATTCCCATTTCCCACCCTTTATCCTATTCTCCTTTGGTTTTGCCCATGTGTCCTTTATATATGTTCCTGAAAACCCTTCCCATTTTCCCCCCGTTATCCCCTTCATTCTCCCTTTTGGTTACTGTCAGTTTGTTCTTGATTTCAATGTCTCTGGTTATATGTTGCTTGCTTGTTTGATTTGTTGATTAGGTTCCACTTATAGGTGAGATCATATGGCAAAAAATAAAAATAAAAAAGAGAAAAAAGAAAGAAATAGGTTTTGCTAAAAATGCATAAATCTTTTTTTATGACCTGTCAAAGTTTTTACTGCACCCACTGCCAAGGTTATACTCTATTGATTTCTATTATTTTGGAATTAAAGCCTTTTCTATTATTGATATTTATATAAATGGAATCATGCAATCCACATTATTTAGTGCCTTGTTCAGAAAAATGTCTGTGAGATTCATTCATGTGGTATTTATCAGCAGTTTAATGATTCTTGTTGTCGTATTTAGTTTTATGTATAAGATGAAACTTCTATTTTTTATCGATAGATATTTCTATTATGTACATTTTAGTTTTTATGAATAATGCTGTAATAAACATTTTGTACATGTCTTTGCTATGTATAAGTATGAACATCTTGCAAACATATAATAAGGAGATGAGATTTCTGTGTCATGGGGTATACTGTGATCAGTTTATATAAATAATAAAAATAAGTTCCAAAAAGTTTATTTTTATTTATTATTCCTGCAGCCATTATAAAATTTGCTTCACAACCTTGTTGAAACAATATTAACAGTCTTCTTTGTTTTAGTCTTTTTGGTGAAATTTCTTTATGTTTTCACTTTGCATGTTATTAATAACTAAAGAAATTGAGAAATTTTTGAATGTTTTATTGTGAAATGACAGCTCAAAAGTTTATTTTGTTTATTTTTTTATTAGTGGTTCAGACTTTCTGTTTAATTTTTAGTTCTTTATATCTTGGATATTAGGGCTTAAGTAAGTGCAGTAGGAATTAGACACACACACATAAAACCACATATTATAAAATATGTTATTAAATTATAATAAAGGTAGTAGAATTATATAAATAATTTTACATATATTATATACCCCCTTCTCTCAGGCTATGACTTACTTTACCTCTGTCTTAATACTGTCCTCTGTTGAAAAAGTTTTTAATTCTAAAAATGTCCAATTTATTGGTCACTGTATTTATGATCAGTCCAAGTTATAACCTGTTTAAGCATTCTTTGCTTATCCTAAGTTTACAAAACTATTTTTCTGCATTTATTCTAAACATCAAGTGTTTTTTTTTGTTGTTGTTGTTGCTTTGAATTGCATCATTTAGTATTTGCCAGTAGAATTTAGGGCCAGATGGCTAGGGTACTCTCAGACAGGAGAGCTTGGCTTTACTAAGCAGAGTCCCTTTCTTCAAGAATTTAGCTCCTTCTAGCTGGTTGCCTGACTACATAGTCACAGCAAATGTAGAAAACCAAGAAAAAGAGTTTGGGTAAGACTACAAAGTGAACACAAAGGACAAGGATGTGAGGAGACAATACCTGGGGCTGGTAATATACATAATTTACTCCTTGACCCTAATTATTCCCTTTTCTCCCAAATATAATAGGAAAGAAATTTAAAAATTCACTATCTTCTAAGATATTCAAGTAAACCATCCAATCACAGTATCAGTCTCAAAGATCTGACTCCTATACCAGGTCCAAATGGGTCCCCTTGAAAGTTACTTTTCCTAATCTGGACACCTATAAAGTTAAAAGATAAGTTATCTGCTTTCCACACAACTAATGTGTAGTGGTTTTATGATTTAATACCTCAAGACACTACCGTTCACAAAGGTCAAGGATTGGAAGTGTATAACATTATTCTGCAGCAGTTCTGAAAGTCAGCTGTCTTAAATTTTCCAGGTTCCACTACTGTGGGGTTGGGGTATTTCTTGATTTAAGCTCCATTTCTGCCCCTGAGAGTGACTCCCCAATCCATTGTTACCCATGGTCCTTGTGTGGGCTCTCTGAGAATCATTCCTGTTCTATCACAATGAGCTGACTGTTTCAAGGCTGGAAGTTCCTCCCACTGCCGCCTCAGCCTCCACAGGTGTATTCAGTTGGTAGTTTGAGGCTTTATTTCCCTGCGTTTGTGGGCTGCGCGGTCTGTTCAGCTCCCCAGCTTTTCCTCCTGGTTTATTTGAGAGCTGATGAGGGACTACCCGGTCCACCAGTCTCAGCCCTGGTTTCGCTGA
>PVJI01028598.1:0-16333 GCA_004026765.1 Micronycteris hirsuta
GACAGTTACCTACAGGGGAATCCCCATAAGACTGTCAGCTGATTTCTCAAAGGAGACCTTGCAGGCAAGAAGGGGCTGGACAGAGGTGTTCCAAGTCATGAAAGGCAAGGACCTACATCCAAGAATACTCTATCCAGCAAAGATTTCATTTAGAATGGAAGGGCAGAGAAAGTGCTTTGCCGATAAGGTCAAGTTCAAGAAGTTCATCACCACCCAGCCTTTATTGTATGACATGTTGAAGGGAGTTATATGAGGTATGGAGGAATATCAACAGGGGAGTGGTAGGGGGAGAGGGTGGGAATGGGGCACAGAACAAGTAGCATAAATGGGAGGTAGACAACAGACAAGGGGAGGTTAGAACAGTATAGGAAGTACAGGAGCAGAAGGACTTATGTGTAGGACCTATGGACAAAACTAAAGGGAAGGGAAAGGGGGGTAAGGGGGAGGGGGGAGTGAAGGGGGGAAATGGGGCAACTGTAACAGCATAATCAATAAAATATAGAAAAGAAAAAAAGAAAATAGTATGGAATTTCCTCAAAAAAATGAAAATGGAACTGCCTTAAACCTGGTAATTCCACTGCTTGGATTATACCCTAAGAATTCTGAAATACCAATTTAAATGAACCTATGCACCCCAGTGTTCATAGCAGTACTTGGCTTACAATAACCAAGTACTGGAAGCAACCTAAGTGCCCATCAGTAAATGAGTGGGTCAAAAAACTGTGGTACATTTATTTACACAGTGGAACTCTACACAGCAGAATTCTACACAGCAGAAAGAAAGAAGCTCTTACCCTTCTCGACAGTGTGAATGGATCTGGAGAGCTTTATGCTAAGTGAAATAAGCCAGGCTGTGAAAGACAAATACCATATGGTCTCACCTATAAAAGGAATGTTATCAAAAAAACAAAAATCAAGCAAAATATAACCAGAAACATTGAAATAAAGAACAAACTGACAGTGACCAGAGGGGGCAGGAAAAGGGATGATGGGTGAGAGAATGGGAAAGGTTGTCAAAGAACTTGTATAAAGGACCCATGGCCAAGGACAAAGGTGGAGGTGGATGGTGCAGGGGAAAGTGGTGGCAGGAAAATGGAGACAACTGTACTTTAACAACAATAAAAGCACTGAAAAAGTTTAAAAAATATTTTTTCTTCAAGTCTAAAACTGAATGGTGTTTCATTACTAATCACCACAGTAAGCCCAAACTAAACTTCATTGCAGCCTGGGTTTGTTTTATTTGTCAGGGCACTCTATCCTCATACTGATTTTGACCACAATTGGGGCAAATAGGATGTATCTTTTATAAATCACAACTTCTGTGCAAGGATTAATGACCTTGGGAAGTGACTCCGAACATATATCATGAGTCTTCTTAGACTCAAAATGACTTTGACTCCTCCTGTCTTCCATTTTGCAGCTATCTTTCTGATTGCCTAATGTGCTGAAACTTCCCCTCGTATATCTGAGGTTTCCTCTGTAGAAGCTTCTTTTTCTTTTTAAAAAATGGTTGAAATTTTCTTGATAGGAGCTATATTGGTAGCAAAAAAGCTGAGTCATTAGAAACACAAACACTGTTATGGTTGCTGCAGCAAACAGTGCAGTATCGAACATACAGTGAGGCTTATTCTGATTCCAGTCCCCGGATTACCTTGGTTTCCCCCTGGTTGAATGTTTGTTCCTGGCACAGTTCTGCCAGAGGAGCCCAATCTAACAAGGTATCACTTCTCAGAGAGCTGCTCTGCAATGTCACATAAATGATAGTACCAAGGTGATATGCCTGGAAAGGAAAAATAGTGAAAAAGATAGCACTTAAAATATTTGCAAAACAACCACCAATACCCAAATGTCCTCACCTGTTTGTTTTGTCTTTCTACAGCATAATTTACTGGCTCTTCTTAGAATGGGAACTGTGCCTGCACAATGAAATCCCATTAAACAACCCTAGCCATTGGTTGCTTCCACTTATGCCCTCTTGGCACTTCAAAGTCTTCATTGATCTTTTGTCTTCTTCCCTTTTATAATATCTAATTTGCCAATTATTCAGAGCACAGCAAATGTCCTTGAGGAAGGGAAAACAAACCCAAGAAACCTTATTTAAAATAGTTCCTTAAAATATTCAGCTCTAATACCTATTAGTTATTTCCATGAAGATAGTCAGATGAGCCCTTCAGGGGTGATTCTAGATGTTATATGCACTTGTTTTTAAGAGGTATCCAAACCTAAATAAAAATTACGTCTCCCTGTTTGGGTCTAATTTGCATACACACCTCAGGAAGCCCTGGGGTGCTCAGGCAGGCCCTGGGGCTCCCTAATAGAGGAATTTCTAGGCCCCAAAGAGGAATTGTGGACAGAATCTTGGACCTTATGGTTTACACACACATGCACACACACTACAATTCTAGGAGTGGTCAGCCAAAGAACACCACCTAATTCAAATTATGCAGCCAGGTAGGGAATAAAGAAAACTGAACTTGAGTCTTCCCTAGTACAATCTCTGAGGACATAAATAACCAAACTTTAAAGGACATCTGTGTGATATAAGGGATGGGGAAAATCTATTTGGAAGATATGCATGTTACCAGAACAGGTAATCCATGGGTGAGGTAACCAGTTGGCTCAGGTCAGTAGGTAGGTACCTGATTACTAACGGGCTTGAGTACTACAGGAACCAGATTATGGTTAAGCAAGTGAAAGTAGCACTAGCAGTGTCCATGAATACATAGACTGAGATTAGAGAATGCAATGTTACTGGTTTCTCTGCTTTGAAAAGTCTAGCTTTATCCATCATTCCATAAACACATATGCATATTTCATCTACATGTCTCCTAGCTGGAATATCCTTTCAGCCTGTAATCTAAATCCTATGTCTTCCTCAGTTTACCTTTCCCAGACCATTCCAATCTACTATGATCACTCAATTTCCTGAGCTTCAATAACATTCATATTGCACTTAAGTATTATCTTTTATTGTCATTAGTTTTTTTTCCCTCTACATGTCTAATCTTCCAAAACAACTTTAGAGGCCCCTTGGAAGGCAGCAGACTCAGGGCTGGACACCTTATTTTATTCCCTTCTTTATCTTCCATAGTACTCAGCACAATGCATTGCATATAGTAGACACTCAGTAAATACAAGTTAAAGAGATGTCTAATTCAACCAGAAATTACTATAGCCCATTCTTATATTTATACTTCACCTTTAAGCACAATCAGGACTACCTTAAATCCTTTACTATGTATCACTATTTCTTATTTCTTGGCAAGGATAATAATTACATCCACCTCATCATCATTGGCAAAGATGGCTAGTCTCTGTATACTCTGTTATAGATGACTTCATTCCCAGGTGCCATTGGACAATAAAAAGTTCTTTAACTCCTCTATCTAATCCAGGTGACATTTTGAACATCTATATGCAGAGTTCCGTGTTATACACTATAGAGTTATACAAGAATGTATGAAACAACAATTCCTACTTTCAAGAACCATGCAAAGTAGGAGAGATAGAGCATACTGGTGCTTAATTGAAAATTAGTTTTTCAGTTTATTGCACACAGAAACTATAACTAGTATTAATAAAGAGCTGTAAGAGGTACATTGGTAGTAAGGGAGAGAATCCGTCAAGGCAGGTGTGATAAAGCAAGTGTCATTGGAATTAGGCCTTGGATGATGAGTCTGACTGGGGCCAGACCAGGGAGGATCTTATATATTTAGACTGAGTTGCTGGATAAAGACCAGGAAAGATCTGTACACTCATTGAGTTGAATAGATCAAGTCAACTGAAAAAGTTTTAGACAAATATCCCAGACCTGGGTTACATCACCAGGACTTGGCTGGAACACATTTGGTTTTGGAGGTTGCAGCTGGGTGAAAATTTGGCATGATATTTGCGCTGGTAATCAAGAGGTACTATCAAGAAATGAGAGATGCTAGGTCAACTTTTAGCAGCAGGAAAGGACAACAAGTCAAGAGACAACTATCTGCTTGGTATAGTTTATTAAGTATATCAATAGGTAAAACTACACACCAATAACTATGACCAGCATAGACTATGCCACCGAAATGTGTGTTTAACTGAAGTGACAAGGGAAAGTAAGACTTACCAGGTAGTATTATAATCACTCCATCAGCCTCTCTGGGCTTCTTGGGTGAATGCATTGTTTGAGCCAATGCAATCCGTATGCCTGGGAACCAGGAAAGCTTTCCTGACTAAAGTGGAAAAGGATAGAAAATCTAAAAAATCAATCTCACAATACATTTCCCCTACTGTCATAGAGAGGACATAGTCATCCATTTGAATTGATAATCTTTTTTCTGGATAGTCATTCTGTCTTGCCAAATCATTGTCATTCCTGTGTTGGAATCAATTATGAAGCATTCTGGGTGCTCAGGTATAGGAAGAACATAAATAGGGGAGGTGGTGAAGAGGTGGAGACAGGCTGGAGTAGAGAAGGAGGTTTATTCTGCAATAATGTGGGCTCCTGGATGATTGGACATTGGCACAACTCACTGCCCACTGGGGCATTGGAGACCTTGGAATATATGCAGAAGCTAAGACAATGTTACTTAAAGTACCTTCCTAAGACTTCTTGGGTATAATGTCTTGTTATGTAGATTTCTGAATTTTACTCTATTAAGTCAGATTATCTATGGGTCGAACTCTGGAATCTGTATCTATAATAAATTACCCCAGCTGATTCCTATAAATACTAAAGTCTGTAAACTAATTTGAGAGCTGCTGTGTGACAGCAAGAGTATCAAGACAAGTGTTTCTCAAATTCACTATGCATTAGAACCACCTGGAAGATTTATTAAAACATGGATTGTTGGGCTTAGAGGTTCTGATTCATTATGCCGGGTGAAGCCAAGAATTTGCATTTCTCCAAAGTTTCCAGGTGATACTGTTACTGCTGGTCTGGGGGCCACAGTTTGAGAACTACTTACTAATTGTGAGAGTTAATTTGATGCCAGTAGTTCCAGGTGGTCTCCTTGACTTAGTACAAGACAGAACTTGGATGTACAGGAAGCAAGGTTGAGTCCTTTGGCGAGAGAACATCAGTAAAAGCCAGGCAATATGGGCAGGCTCCAACCAAGCAAGCTGGGGCCAGAAGAGAACTACAGATCTAAACAAATCTTAGTGCCTTAGAAGACTGAAGCAGGAACTTCTCTGGACTTAGCCTTCTGGGGTCAAAGTCATAGGGCAGGGAAAAATGGAGCCACAGGCAAGGACTGTAAGCTAAGGCAGCACAGCAGTGCCTTCTGCATCTCTCCAAAGAGGCAAGTTACCAAAAGTGTAATATTTAAAGGTGCCAGGATTAAACAACCACAAAAATAAGTGGGAAGCTAGAGGACTCTAATATTTTGAATGCCAAATGGGAGAACTTGAACAATCAGGAAGTAGAAAATGATGAGGCAACAGAATAATGTGCAATAAAGATGTGAGGTTATGCCTGGAAAGGTCAAGGATTCTAGCTACAGCATGAACATGAGTCATTGTGCATTTCTTGTGTCTTGCTATGTCTTAATATAATGAGGTTGGGTTTAGGAACTAGCTAACAAAGCAAGAGTCAAATGGAAAGGAAACAGCTCAGTGAGCACATTTTATGCCCAACAGATTAAGGGAGAAAAATTATAAAGCCTAATTCCCCAGGTTTACTAACCATTGGCTTGTCTAGGGGCAGGACTAAGACTGAACTCAAAGAGTCTCAGTGTCCACAAAGCAGAGTGCGGACAGAAAGACAAGGAAGGAAAGACATTAAGGAGGGGATTTGTTTCTACCCATCAGGATTTTACAAGTTATAACCAACACAAATTTTTCAGTTGTGCTGTCTTATTGGTTTATTTAATTACACAAGTAATGTATAAATAAATTGTTGTAAATACTTAAAACAATAAAAATGTATTTAGGAAAAATACTAAAATTTCCCTTTTACCTGCTCAACCCTAATGAGGTATGTATGTAAATACTTGGATGCGCATGTTGGTTCTTTGGGGTTTCTTTCCCCTAGCAAAAATAAAATTATGCTCTCTATATTGATATGCTACTTGAGTTGTTGTTTGTTTCCTGGTTTTGTATTTTCTTAAATGCCTGTATGTCTTGGACATGTTTCCATATTCATATAAATTCTCTTATTTTTTCTTAACAGGTGCATAGTATTTCATAATATGAATGTGCACCTTTCTCCTCTTAATGGAAATTTTGGTCCTTTCCAGTTTTCCACTAGTATGAAGAAATGCTATGCTGATTATCTTTGAAACTCCATGGCATCATTTCTTTTTTTAATTACTTTATTGTTGTTCAGTTACAGTTGTCTACACTTTCTCCCCTCCCCTCCCCTCCCCCCTACCCCATACAAACCCACCTCCCTCCCTGGCTTCCAATCTCCTCCTTGGTTTTGTCTATGTGTCCTTTATAGTAGTTCCTGAAAACCCTTATCCCCACAGTCGCCTCCCTGCTCCCCTCTGGCTATTATTAGATTGTTCTTAATTTCAGTGTCTCTGGTTATATTTTGCTTGCTTTTTTCTTTTGTTTATTATGTTCCACTTAAAGGCGAGATCATATGGTATTTGTCCCTCACCGCCTGACTTATTTTACTGAGCATAATGCTCTCCAGTTCCATCCATGCTGTTGCAAAGGGTATGAGCTCCTTCTTTCTGCTGTGTAGAATTCCATTGTGTAAATGTACCATAGTTTCTTGATCCACTCATTTGCTGATGGGCACTTGGGTTGCCTCCATTTATTTTCTTTTTTAAGATTTTATTTATTTATTTTCAAAGAGAGGGGAAAAGAAGGAGAAAGAGAGGGAGAGAAACATCAATGTGTGGTTGCCTCTCACATGGCCCTCACTGGGGTCCTGGCCCTCAACCCAGGCATGTGCCCTGACTGGGAATCGAACCATCGACCCTTTGGTTCGCAGCCCGCGCTCAATCCACTGAGCTACACCAGCCAGGCCTTGCTTCCATTTCTTTAGAAAATATTGGAAAAATAAGTATGGCTGCTGAGCTAGATATTTTGTTTGTCGCTGAAGACACACTCTCCATCCTTTAGCACCCTGTCCCTTGCACAAGGAGACTGATCCATATGGACTCTAGTTTCTGATCTAGTTTTACTACTGGGAGATACTGATAAGAAATTGCAAGGATGAAGAACAGTGAGATTGAGGTATTTGTTTCTCCCAGCACTCTTCCTGCCAGCACATTCTTCTACGAAAATATAACTATATGCTTCTATCAAAGGCCAAAGCTCCTGGAGGGACACCCTTTCATACAGCTCCAAGTTCTGTTCACCATTCCTTCCTCTTGCTCTCTCAGTCCTAGAGTGGTAATGGTTCCATGATCCAATAAGCTTCAGGTACTGTACTATCCCTTGTTGGTTTTCCTAAACCCTTGTTGCACACTCCCACTTCCCATTTTTAAATTGTCATCTCTTTTGTGCCAGGACCCTAACTGATATCATGCATTTTAAATTTTGATACATATTCCTAAATTGTCTACCAAAAGGCTATTGTCATTTTTCCTCCTACCAGCAGTGCATTACAGTGCCCTGTTAACCCACTTTGTGCATACTGCTAGGGGGAGCACTGTATGAACAAGAGCTTAACGAATGGTTTGAAAGTCAATGATGGTCAGTTCATCATGCTGGAAAAAAGGATCAGAACTGTTCTAGATTTCCCTCTTCCTGTATCACTAAAGAACAACTCTTCAGCTGATCAAGGACCTCCAGGTGAGCTATGTGACTTTTTCTGTCAATCAAGGTTTCCTTCTTTAAGCTCCAGTGCATCATTACTATGACTATTGGTAGGCTCAGCCAACACGTGTTAATCAGAGCTAGTACTAAGCGAAAAGCCAAAATGAACACCTCTCTTGGCATCAGTTGCCAGTTTCATATGTTGGCTTAATCACAAATTTTCACAGGAATCTCAAGAAACACTGAATAGGCAACATAACCAGCAGCACCTGTTTTAGGGACTATTCCTCAGATAACCCTGAAAATAAAGCATACTGTGATAGACCTAAACACTGCAGAGTCTCAAAACTTGTTGTGGTACTTGGCGTTCTCTATAGCCATGCTTCATATTCCTTCCTCCCACCTTCAACATTTCCAAGTACTTTGTTTCAATAATCAACACGTCTTCATAGTTGGTAATTGCAAGTTAGACTATAGAAGTTAAAACAAAATTCAGAAGAAATCATTCCCTGGAGACAACTGTACTTGAACAACAATAAAAAAAATGTGAAAAAAAGAAATAAATGAGACAATGTAAATGGCAAATTTTCTCCCTCAATAATAAATAAATAAGTAACTTCAAATCCAGAAAATAAAATAAAATCTTATTGGGGCTGCTGAAGGTATTCTTCTCAGCTATGATGGAGAAATGAATGGCACTAGGAGAGCCCTGTGAGGCCCTGTGCCATTTCATCTGGCAGCTTTACAGCTAAGGCTCTCCCCTTAGGCCCCGCATTAATACAGAAATCTTTCTCATTCTCTATTTAACTGGAGTCTGAAATCCAGAGTCTCCTCATCTTACACTCCCTGTCGAGCTTTCAGAATTCTACTTTTAATTCATTATATCCTCACTAGCAGAACATGATCATCGTTTTCTCCAGTTCATTACAATTACTTACTACCTATTCATACGTATATGTTAACATTACACGAAGAATTTTAAGTATATTTTATTGATTATGCTATTACAGTTGTCTCAATTTTCCCCTTTATTCCCCTCTGCTCTGCATGCCCCCCCACCAGCATTCCCCCACTTAGTTTATATTCATGGGTCACACATATAGTTCCTTGGCTTCTCCATTTCCTATATTATTCTTATCATCTCCCTGTCTATGTTGTACCTACAATTTATGCTTCTTATTCCTGTAACTTTTCTCACATTCTCCTTCATGTTCCCACTGATAACCCTCCATGTGACCTCCATTTCTGTGATTCTGTTCCTGTTCTAGTTGTTTGCTTAGTTTGTTTTTGTTTCTTTTTTTAGGTTCAGTTGTTGATAGTTGTGAGTTTTTTGTGACTTTAATGTTCATAGTTTTTTTAAGTTGCACATATACAGTTTTCTTTTCTTTTTTTTAAAGATTTTATTTATTTATTTTAGAGAGAAGGGAAGGGAGGGAGACAGAGAGAGAGAGAAACAGCAATGCATGGCTGCCTCCCTCATGGCCCCCACTGGGGACCCGGCCCGCAACCCAGGCATGTGCCCTGACGGGGAATCGAACCGGGACCCTCTGGTTCCCAGCCCGCGCTCAATCCACTGAGCTACACCAGCCAGGGCTATGCAGTTTTCTTTTTTAAATTATTTTATTGTTGTTCAATTACAGTTGTATGCATTTACCACCCCCACCACTCCCACCCCACCACAACCACCCCAACTTCCCTACCCTGCTTCCACCCACATTGGTTTTGTCCAAATGTCCTTTATAGTTGTTCCTGAAAACCCTTTCCCTGTTGCCCCCCATTATACCGTCCCACCTCCTCTCTAGTTACTGACAGATTATTCTTAATTTCAGTGTCTCTGGTTCTATTTTGCTTGCTTCTTTGTTTTGTTGATTAGGTTCCACTTGTAGGTGAGATCATACAGTATTGGTCTCTCACTTCCTGGCTTATTTCACTTAGCATAATGCTCTCCAGTTCCATCCATACTGTCACAAAGGGTAGGAGCTCCTTCTTTCTTTCTGCTGTGTAATATTCTATCATGTAAATGTACCATAGTTTTTTGATCCACTCATTTACTGATAGGCACTTAGGTTGCTCCCAGCTCTTAGCTATTGTGAACTGTGCTGCTATGAACATTGTGGTGCATAAGTTCTTTTGGATTGGTGTTTCAGGGTTCTTAGGATCTAACCCAGCAGTGGAATTGTCGAGTCAAAAGGCAGTTCCATTTTCAGTTTCCTGAGGAAATCCCACACTGTTTTCACAGTGGTTGCACCACTCTGCATTCCCACCAACAGTGTACTAGGGTTCCCTCTTCTCCGCATCCTCTCCAACACTTGTTGTTTGTTCATTTGTTTATGATGGTCATTCTGACCAGTGTGAAGTGGTATCTCATTGTGGTTTTAATTTGCATCTCTCTGATGGCTAGTGATGCTGAACACCTTTTAATATGTCTCTGGGCCCTCTGTATGTCCTCCTTGGAGAAGTGTCTGTTCAAGTCTTTTGCCCATTTTTTAATTGATTTTTTTGTCATCCTGGAGTGGAGTCATGTGAGCTCTTTATATATTCTGTAGATCAGACCCTTGTCTGAGGCATCATTGACAAATATGTTTTCCCATGTAATTGGTTCTCTTTCATTTTAATGCTGTTTTCTTTAGCCATGCAGAAGCTTTTTAATTTGATTAGATCCCATTTATTTATTTTTCCCTTTATGTCTCTTGCTCTAGGGGACGTATTGGTGAAAATATTGTTGTGTGGAATGTCTGAGATTTTCCTGCTTGTGTTTTCCTCTAGGAATTTTATGGTGTCATAACTTATATTTAAGTGTTCTATCCACCTTGAATTTATTTTTGTGTATGGTGTAAGTTTTGATAGAGTTTCATTTTTTTTTCCGCATGTAGCTGTCCAGATCTCCCAACACCATTTGTTGAAGTGGCTATTTTTACTCCATTTTATGCTTCTGCCCCCTCTGTCAAATATTAATTGGCCATAGAGACTTGGGTTCATTTCTTGCCTCTCTATTCTGTTCCATTGCTCTATGTGTCTGTTCTTATGCCAGTATCAGGCTGTTTTGATTACAGTGGCCTTGTAATACAGTTTGATATCACGTATTGTGATCCCTTCTACTTTTTTCTTTCTCAAGATTGCTTTAGTTATTTGGGGTCATTTATGGTTCTAATGTTCATAGTTTGGATCATCGTCTTTTTCATAGATAAGTCCCTATAACATTTCATATAATAAGGGTTTGATGATGATGAACTCCTTTATTTGACTTTATCTGGGAAACACTTTATCTGCCCTTCCATTCTAAATTATAACTTCACTGCATAGATTAATCTTGGATGTAGGTCCTTGCCTTTCATGACTTTGAATACTTCTTTCCAGGCCTTTCTTGCATATAAGGTTTCTTATGAGAAATCAGCTGATAGTCTTATGGGAACACCTTTGTAGGTAACTGTTTCCTTTTCTCTTGCTGCTCTAAGATTCTCTCCTTATCTTTAATCTTGGCTAATGTAATTATGATGTGCCTTGGTCTGTTCCTCCTTGAGTCCAATTTCTTTGGAACTCTCTGAGCTTCCTGGACTTCCTGAAAGTCTATTTTTTTCACCAGATTGGGGAAGTGTTCCTTCATAATTTTTTCAAATAAGTTTTCAACTTTTTGCTCTTCCTCTTCTTCTTCTGGAACCCTCATGATTCAGAGGTTGGAAGGTTTAAAGTTGTCCCAGAGGTTCCTAAGTCTCTCCTCATTTTTTTTTTGAACTCTTGTTTCTTCATTCTGTTCTGGTTGAATGTTCATTTCTTCCTTTTTTTCCAACTCATTGATTTGAGTCCTGGTTTCCTTCCCTTCACTATTGGTTCCCTGTATATTTTTCTTTATTTCACTTCACATATTTCACTTTTCTTTGTTTCACTCAGCCTTCACTTTTTCCTCTATTTTTTGATCATACTCAACCATTTCTCTGAGCACCTTGTTTACCAGTGTTTTGATCTCTGCATCTGATAGGTTGGCTATCTCTTCATCACTTAGTTCTATTTTGGAGTTTTGATTTATTCTTTTATTTGGGACACATTTCTTTGTCTCAGCATACCCATTACATTTAAGGGGAGGAGCCTTAGGTGAGTATCAGGGCAGGGTATCCCACATTGCTGTGTTTTGGAACCATATGTGGGGGAGGGGTCAGAGAGGGAACAATGCCACTTGCTGGGATCTTGGCTAGCTTTCTTCCCTTATTGTGCACAAGCAAATTGGGCACTTCTGGGGCTGATTCCGGATGTGTGGATTTGTGTAAATTCTAGAAACCTGTGGGTATCTCCAACAAACTCTCCCATGAGGCTGGGAATCTATCCCACTGCCACAACCCACACAGATTTTTACAGCCAGAGGTTTTGAGGCTTTCTTTTCCTGCACTTGAACCTTGGGTTGTACATTCTTTCTCTCTCCCTAGTTGTTCCTCCCAGTTTATCCAAATGCAAATGTGGTACTGCCAAGTCCACCAGCCACCACCTTGCCCACCCAGTCCTCCAGCTGCCACCTTGCTGCACATCCTCTTAGCCCAGGCTGACTGTCTCCACCCCTCCTACCAGTCTGAATAAATGTTTCTTCTTTAACTCCTTGGTTGTCAGACTTCCATACAGTTCAATTTTCTGGCAGTTCTGGTTGTTTTTGTTTTTAAATTTGTTTTTTTTTTTGTCCTTCTTTTGGTTGGACAAGGAGGCAAAATATTCTACCTACTTCTTCATCTTGGCCAGAAGTCTACATGTAGAATTTTTAATCAGATTTAATGGAATAAAAGAGTCTCCCTTTATCAAGACTCTTAATTGATCTTATACACTTTTTTTTTCCTTTTTGGATTTAAAAAGCTACAGGAGAAGGGTAGTATCTAACCTTCATTTTCCAACAGGAAAACACTGTCACCTAGCTGCTGAAATCATTTCTTCAGCTCCATGCCTCTTTTTCTGTGGTGAAAACAGTGATGGATCAGGCAGCAGGTTTTGTTTACTTAAGGTAAAATTGTAGATCTTATCACAACAGTGCAATAGTCTGAGTTTCATTTATAAAGATGACACTATTGACCTACCACATGGAGTGTGTGTGCCTTGAATATTTTTTCCCCAAATTGGGCTGAAGGATTCAGTATCTTCTTTACACTTTCTTATGGTCAAAAGCCAGCAAGATGGATGACAGAAGCCACAGAGGCTCTAAAAAAAATCAATTTGGTTAGACTTCACAGCTGACAGTGTCACCCTATACTACATTCATAATAATTACTAATGTTATTGAGTTCCAACAATGTGCTAGGCACTACACTCTGCACTTTATGAGGAATTACCCCTTTAATCCTCATGCAACTCTCAGAGTTCTGTAGTATCATCATCCACGTTTTACTGAGGCATAATAGAGTGATTAGTGACTTCACCAAAGTAACACAGCTAAAAGAGGACAGAGACAGAATTTGAATCAAAATATCTTAGGTCAAGTTCACCAAAGGCAGATACTGAAATGAGATTAAGGTATAAGTTATTATTTTTTAAATGAATTTTTAAATTACTTTATTGTAGCTCAATTACAGTTATTTGCATCCTCTCCCCTCCCCTCCCTCCAGTCCCCACCTCCCCCAAGCCTCCCCCTTCCCCCTTACTTCCTTCCATGTGTCCGCTACAGTGATTCCTGAAAACGCTTCTCCCCATTGTCCCCTCTCCCCTCCCCCTTGGCTATTGATAGACTGTTCTTAATTTCAATGTCTCTGTTTATGTTTTGCTTGCTTTCTTTTTTTGTTGATTATGATCCAGTTAAACGTGAGATCATATGGTATTTGTCCCTCACCGCCTGGCTTATTTCACTTAGCATAATGCTCTCCAGTTCCATCCATGCTGTTGCAAAGGGTATAAGCTCCTTCTTCCTCTCTGCTGCGTAGAATTCCATTGTGTAAATGTACCATAGTTTCTTGATCCATTCATTTCTAGATGGGCACTTCGGTTGTTTCCAGCACTTGGCTATTGTGAATTGTGCTGCTATGAACATAGGAGTGCAAAGGTTCCTTTGAATTAGTTTTTCAGGATTCTTAGGGTATAATCCCAGTAGTGGAATTGCTGGGTCGAACGGCAGTTCCATTTTCATTTTTCTGAGGAAGTTCCATACTGTTTTCCACAGTGGCTGCACCAGTCGGCATTCCCACCAACAGTGCAGTAGGGTTCCCTTTTCTCCACATCCCGTCCAACATTTATCCGTTGATTTGTTGATGATGGCCATTCTGACTGGTGTGAGGTGGTATCTCATTGTGGTTTTAATTTGCATCTCTCTGATGGCTAATGATATTGAGCATCTTTTCATATGATTTTGGGCCCTCCGTATGTCTTTTTTCGAAAAGTGTCTGTTCAAGTCTTTTGCCCATTTTTTAATTGGGTTTTTTGTCTTCTTGGAGTGGAGTCGTATAAGTTCTTTATATATTTTGGAGATCAGACCCTTGTCTGAGGTATCATTGGCAAATATGTTTTCCCATACGGTTGGTTCTCTTTTTATTTTAATACTATTTTCTTTAGCCCCACAGAAGCTTTTTATTTTGATGAGGTCCCATTTGTTTATTCTTTCCTTTATGTCCCTAGCTCTAGGGCACATGTCATTGAAGATGTTGCTGCATAGAATGTCTGAGATTTTCCTACCGATGTTTTCCTCTAGAACTTTTATGGTGTCACGCCTTACATTTAAGTCTTTAATCCAACTTGAATTTATTTTTGTGTATGGTGTAAGTTGGTGCTCGAGTTTCATTTTTTTGCAGGTAGCCATCCAGATTTCCCAACACTATTTTTTGAAAAGGCTATTTTTATTCCATTTTATGCTTCTGCCACCTTTGTCGAAGATTAATTGCTCGTAGAGACTTGGGTTAATTTCTGGCCTCTCTATTCTGTTCCATTGGTCTATCTGTCTGTTTTTATGCCACTACCAAGCGGTTTTGATTACAGTGGCCTTGTAATATAGCTTGATATCAAAAATTGTGATCCCTCCTGCTTTGCTCTTCTTTCTCAAAATTTCAGCTGATATTCGGGGTCGTTTATGGTTCCATATAAATTTTTGAAGTGTTTGTTCTATATCCGTGAAATATGTCATTGGTACTTTGATAGGGATTACATTGAATCTATAAATTGCTTTGGGTAGTATGGACATTTTGATGATTTTGATTCTTCCAATCCATGAGCATGGTATATATTTCCATTTGTTTGTGTCTTCCTTGATTTCTCTCTTCAGTGCTGTGTAGTTTTCTGAGTACAGGTCTTTTACCTCCTGGTTTGGTTTATTCCCATGTATTTTATTATTTTTTTGTTGCTATATCAAATGGGATTTTTTTTCCTGATTCTGTTTCTGTTTCACTGTTGGTATACAAAAATGTCTTTGATTTCTGGATATTGACTTTATATCCTGCTGTTTTGCCAAATTCAATTATTAGATTGAGTAGCCTTTTGGCGGAGTCTATAGGATTTTCTAAGTATACTATCATGTCGTCTGCAAACAACGACAGTTTTGTTTCCTCCTTTCCAATTTGGATGCCTTTTATTTCCTTTTCTTGTCTGATTGCTGTGGCCAAAACTTCCAGAACTATGTTGAATAAAAGTGGTAATAGTGGGCAACCTTGTCTTGTTCCTGATCTTAGTGGGAAAGATTTTAGCTTTTGTCCATTGAGTATAATGTTGGCTGTAGGTTTCTCATCTATGGCCTTTATTATGTTGAGGAATGCTCCTTCTATTCCCACTTTTCTAAGTGTCTTATTATAAACGGATGCTGTACCTTATCGAATACTTTTTCTGCATCTATTGATATGATCATGTGATTTTTGTCTTTGCTTTGGTTTATGTGATGTATTACGTTTATTGTTTTGCGAATGTTGTACCATCCTTGCATCCCTGGGATGAAACCCACTTGGTCATGGTGAATGATCTTTCTGATGTATTGCTGGATGCGGTTTACTAATATTTTGTTGAGGATTTTAGCGTCGATGTTCATCAGTGATATTGGCCTATAGTTTTCGTTCCTTGTTGTGTCATTTTCTGGTTTTGTGATTAGGATGATGCTGGCCTCATAAAAAGAGTTTGGGAGTCTTCCATCATTTTGGATTTTTTGGAATAGTCTATGAAGGATAGGTGTTAGTTCTTCCTTAAATGCTTTGTAGAATTCTCCTGTGAAACCATCTAGACCAGGGCTTTTGTGTGTTGAAAGTTTTTTGATTATTGCTTTAATTCCGTCTGCTGTTATTGGTCAGTTCAGGCTTTCTGTTTCTTCCTTATTGAGTTTTGGAAGATTATATTTTTCTAAAAATGTGTCCATTTCTCCCAGGTTTTCATATTTCTTGGCGTACAGTTCTTCATAGTAGTGACTTATAATCCTTTGTATTTCTGTTGCATCAGTTGTAATATCTCCTCCTTCATTTCTGATTGAGTTTATTTGGGTCCTCTCTCTTTTTTTCTTGATGAGCCTGCTTAAAGGCTTGTCTATTTTTGTTTATCTTTTCGAAGAACCAGCTCCTGGATTCATTGATCCTTAGAATTGTCCTTTTAGTCTCTCTGTCATTTAATTCTGATCTGATCTTGGTTATTTCCTTCCTTCTACTTGCTCTGGGTATTCTTTGCTGTTGTTCCTCGAGTTCTTGCAGGCGTAGGGTTAGGTTGTTTGTGTAAACTG
>PVJI01028599.1:0-16332 GCA_004026765.1 Micronycteris hirsuta
CTTCTCCCCATTGTCCCCTCCCCCCTGGCCACTGTCAGACTGTTCTTAATTTCAATGTCTCTGGTTATGTTTTGCTTGCTTTCTGCTTTTGTTGATTATGTTCCAGTTAAAGGTGAGATCATATGGTATTTGTCCCTCACTGTCTGGCTTACTTCACTTAGCATAATGCTCTCCAGTTCCATCCATGCTGTTGCAAAGGGTATAAGCTCCTTCTTCCTTTCTGCTGCATAGAATTCCATTGTGTAAATGTACCATAGTTTCTTGATCCACTCATTTGTAGATGGGCACTTAGGTTTTTTCCAGCACTTGGCTATTGTGAATTGTGCTGCTATGAACATTGGAGTGCATAAGTTCTTTTGAATTGGTTTTTCAGGATTCTCAGGGTATAATCCCAGTAGTGGAATTGCTGGGTCGAAAGGCAGTTTACATTTTTTATTTTAGCCCTGGCTGGTGTGGCTCAGTGGATTGAGCACTGAACTGAGAACCAAATGGTTGCTGGTTCTATTCCCAGTCAGGGCACATGCCTGGACTGCAGGCCAGGCCCCCAGTGGGGCGTGCTCAAGAGGCAACCACACATTGGTGTTTCTCTCCCTCTCTTTCTCCATTCCTTCCCCTCTCTCTAAAAATAAATAAATTAAAATCTTCTCAAACATAAATAAATAAACTTTTTCTTCTAAAACTAGCAGTATAATCTCCTGGGGCCATATTAATAATTGATTATTGAAAGTAAGACTATAATTTTCATATGTTTATGGTTCAAGATAGCATATATGGAAATGTTGGTTTGTACATACTTTATTTTATGTCTGTAAAGGCACTAAGAACTAAGAAAAATGTTTTTATCTTAGTTAGTCTTTTATGCATTAGTCCTATGCAAATATCATCCAAGTCTCAAATAGGTTGAGGAAAGAGCAGTGTTGAACACAGACTATAGTGTAAAGTGACTAACAGCCTACAATTGTCCTATTGTGGTGAACACCTGTACTAGAACAATACTTTTTCACCTCTTAACATCTAGCTGCCCTTTATCTTAATTGAGTCCTAGTTCCTTTCCAGGTCAAACAGGAAAATGCACAACAGTTATGTTGTGGCAACCTTGTTATTTAATTTTTCCTGGTGCTCTAAATTATGACAGCCATTGTACATAATGAAATCCTGAATCCCAGCACCAATTGCTTGTGGTTTCTCAAAGATAAATGGTAGGTAGGGAAAGAGCAAGTCCATACAGAACCCTTTTTATCTTGGTATGGGAGCTGAATATTTGGAAAGCACAGCAGTTATAAGCAGAGATTCTCATTCTAGTTAGATTAGTTTCTGAGGCATAAATCTACAAAGTGAAGAGGAGATAACGTCTACTCATCCCTTGCCCTTTCTTGTCTTGCCCTCTTATAACTGAAGGATATTTAGATGAAGCTTAGTCACAAGGAACCCCAATGCCATCCAGAAGGAAGGCTTCACCCATATGCCATGCCCCCACATCCTCCTTGTGTTTTCTCTTTTGGGGAAATATTATTTTCTTTACCCAAATGAAGACAGTATAGGCTTGGACTGAATAAGTGAAAAATAATTGATTTCCTTTTTTAACTTCCCTTAGAGGCATTTCAGGCTGATTAGATGAAAGTTTCTGTAATTATTTTTAAGGTTGTTTTACATGATGTTTCCAAGAGCATAAAAAAAATTAAGTCAAAGGGGAAAAAAGGATCTATCAATCCAAAATATTCAATGAAAAGTACTGGGTAAAAAACATTCATTATGATATATATGAAAAATAAAAAGAAATACAAAAATATTATTGACTTTTCCTGATTTATGTGTTTTATGTTATGTTGTCTTTATTTTTTAGGTTTCCTAACAAGCGACATATTTTATACAATTAGGAAAAATATACACTTCAAAAGGAGACAGAGGCTACTTGGCCTCAAGGGAGAATCATTTTAAGAGCACATCTTCATAATAGGATGTCCTGTGATTTCACACTTAGAATACATAGAAAAATATATTTTAATAATGTTTACTGAGAAGTAACATTCAAGTTTATACAAAAATAAAAAGGCCATTTCTGCTTTTTTAATTCCCATCTTCATTTTCAGATTAGAAATATGTATAGGCACCTCTGACAGTCAGTCAGTCCCTTATCTGCAATGATTACTTCAACGGTATCCCTCTAGGTTTATCATGTCATTTTGTTTGACCTTCAGTTAACTAACTCCTGCTGATTTCTTTAGTGGTCTCCTAAGACAGGTTTCCCTTACTTATATAGAGTCTAATGGAGATACTCCTGTAGGTTTTCTTTTTTACTGTCTCTAAAATCCCATTAACAGAGTCTCTATTGTAATACTCATCTAATTATAACATGCTCCGTGCTGAGCTCAGAGGGCAAGAATGCTAATAAAACTCTGGTCCCATACTGAGCAGTGGAAAGAAATAACTGTCATTCTCACTTCAGTAGTAAATTTTAATAAATTAGAATCTGCAGAATTTTAAATCCACTTGGCAAAGGTAAAGTGAAAGGGTGAGTCTACTACTGATTTGGGAATGAAATAGGGTTATATAAATATTCTGTTTCAATTTAGATTTTCAATTTAGGATTCTGATTTACATGCTTTAACCAAACTGGAAAAATGGTATTTTCAGAAGAAATCCTAGCATTCTCTGCCTGTATGCCTTTGCTCATTTAATTCTCTTCTTTCTGAAGGCATTTCCCTTGTATCACTCTTTGTCCCCTTCCTACTGTCTTTTCAAAGTTCTACACAAGTATTGCTGTACTTTGATATCACATAGCCTAAAATGGTCTTTCTCTCTCTCTTCACTAAACATATGAGATTCTTCTATTCACTTTCTTAAGTGGGAAAGTCATTTTCCATCCTGTACACATGTATTTCTATGTCCATCTGTGATAGAATCTAAAGAGATGTTCATGTGATCAAATAGAGAGACTACATTTTCCAGCCTCCTTTGTAGTTCAGTTCTGGGCAAGTTACTGAGTTCTAGCTAGTGGAATGGGGATATGCCTGGTTCAGAAAGTACGTTACATGATCCTACTCTTTATATCTTTGCTCACTGGATTACTGAATACAGAGAACCCTTGATAACCTGAAGCATCCCTTTAAGGAAGTAGAACAATAAGATGCAATGACTAAGATCTGTGAATCACCATGTAGAAGGCTTTCTGCTGAAAATCTATCTTAACTGTGAAGTAAATAGGAGACTTCCAGTCAATATGGCAGCATAGGTACTCATCCCCTCCCACAATCACATCAAAATTACAAATAAACTACAGAGCCACCATCATTGAGAATTTCCTGAAATCTGGCTGAATGGAAGTCCTACAACTAGGGAATTAAAGTAGAAGCTATATAGGGCCTGGTGGGGGGGGGGGCAGAGATGAGGTGTGGAACAGACTGGCCCCACACCCACATGTGGTGGATAAAAAATGGGAGGGATACCTAGGCTGTGGAAGTTCTCCCTGAGGAGTGAGGTGCCAAGCCCCATACCAGGCTCCCCCAGACCAGGGTTCCAGTGACTAGAACAGAAGCCCCCATAAATTCTGGCTGTAAAACTCATAGGGGTTGAGACAAAATGAAAGGCAGGGTTTCTGGAGTTCCAAGCAGTTCCTCTTAAAGGGCCCAAACACAGACTTACTTGGTTCACTCCCTCAGAGTACCAGTGCAGGGGCAGTAGCTTAAAAGGCACAAGGGATATTGAGGGAAGAATTGAATTGTTCAGCATCAGGGTGAGAGCTGGGAGTGCGGCAGATTTCTGCCTGACAAAAGTGTTTGCAGAGACCATTTTTCTTTGATGAACCCTCCCCACACAAAGCTAACAGGTGCACCATATTTGAGACTCCATCAACCTGACTCACACTATTTGCTCTGCTCTGCTCTCTTCCCTGAGACCCTGCCCTTCCCAACTTGTGGACCCACCCAAACTGTTTCTAGTGGCTTTTCCATGCAAGTGGCTTGTCTTGGCTCATGCTTCAGGTTTCCTAAAATCTCTGAAACAGCATTTGGCTTCAGTGAGCCTCGTACCACTTGCTAAGTGGACCCAGGCCTGCCACTAGCAGCACCCGGCCTTGGATCACAGCTTGGGCACCTTCAAGCCCAGCACAAGTAGCAGTCATTTGCAGATTACTTGGTAATTAAACCCAGTGGCCCTGGGCAGAACACAGGTGGTAGCTGACCTTGGCCTACACTTTCTGGGAGGCCCCAGAGCCAAAACACCTAGTGAACAGCTTCAGACCACATCAAAGCACCACCACCCACCACTTCCACAAGAAACACACTCAAGGGGGTGGACTAAGAGAGCATCCGAGTCCAACTGAAGTAAGCCCTGCTGTATGGGGTGAGCCTCCTGCACAACTTATCCTCAATGGTGGTCGCAGCCAATCCTTGCAGCCAATTGGCCTTGGGGTAAATCCTTCCCACTAATGTGCAAAAGATAATCAAGGCTCAACAACAAGAGGAGGGTGTATACAGCCCACACAGGGGCACATTCCCAAGTACTTAGCTTGGGTGATCTGCAAGCCTGTGCCACTGGACCCTATAGGACATCTTCTACATTAGGCCACTCTCACAAGCCTGAGAGACATAGTAGCTCTACAAAATACGTATAAACGAACACAGGGAGGCTGCCAAAGTGAGGAGACAAAGAAATGTCCCAAATGAAAGAACAGAACAAAACCCCAGAAAAAGAACTAAACAAAATGGAGGCAAGCAATCTACTAGATACACAGTTCAAAACGCTGGTTAAAAAGATGCTCAATGAATTTAGTGAGAACTTCAACAGCATTAAAAAAGACCAGTCAGAAATGAAAGATACACTAACTGAAATGAGTAATTTACAGGTTATCAACAATAGAGTGGATAAGGCTGAGAATCAAATCAGGGATTTAGAATATAAGGAAGCAAAAAACACCCAAACAGAACAACAAAAGAAAAAAGAATCCAAAAAATGAGGATAGTGTAAGAAGCCTCTGGGATGACTTTAAGTGTATCAACATTCGCATCATGGATGTGCCAGAAGGAGAAGAGAGAGAGGAAGAAATTGAAAACCTATTTGAAAAATAATGACAGAAAAACTTCCCTAATTTGGTGAAGGAAATAGACATACAAGTCTCAGAAGCACAGAGAGTGAACCCAAACAAGATGAACCCAAAGAAGTCCACTCCAAGACACACTATGATTAAAATGCAAAAAGTTAAAGACAAAAAAAATATCTTAAGAGCAGCAAGAAAAAAGCAGTTATTTACCTACAAGGGAGCTCCCATAAGACTATCAGCTGATTTCTCAACAGAAACTTTGCAGGCCAGACTAGAATGGCAAGAAATATTCAAATTGATGAAAAGCAAGGGCCTACAGCCAAGATTACTCTACCCAGCAAAGGTATCATTTAGAATCAAAGGATAAAGAGCTTCCCAGACATGAAAAAGATAAAGCAGTTCATCATCACTAAACCAGTATTATATAAAATTTTAAAGAGTATTCCAGAAGAAGTGGAAAGAAGAAAAGGTAAAAAATATGAACACTAAAATGGCAATAAATACATACCTATCAACAATTGAATCTGAAAAGCAAAATAAATAAACATGTAGAACACATGCATAGATCCAGAGAATGTTTTGACAGTTACCAGATGGGAGGTGAGTTGGGGGAATGGGTTAAAAAAGGCAAAGGGACTAAGAAGTACAGATTAGTTGTTACAGAATAGTCATGAGGATGTAAAGTACAGCAGAGGAAATAAAATCCATAATATCATGACTATGCATGGCGTCAGGTGGGTGTGAGATTTATCAGGCTGATCACTTAGTAAGTTATATAATGTCTGATCACTGGGGTATACATCTGAAACTAATGTAATAATAGATTCAACTGTAATTGAAAATAAAAATAAAAAAGTGAACAGGGAAACTTGATTATATTATGATAGGTTTTTGGATTATTGACTAATGCCTTTGATTAATGTAATATGTTTGTACCCCTTAGATCTTTTAATTATGATTGCTATAAAGTCTCCCAGAGCCATATTTCTAGCCTTGACTTATCTGAGCATTAGATTTGTATTTCTTACTGTCTCCTGTATATCTTCCCATGATGTTCCAGTGGCTTCTCAAACATAGCTTTTACAACACAGGGAGCTAAGGTTATCAACTGTAGTAGCTTCCTAGGGCTGCTGTAACAGGGTACCACAAGTTGGGGGGGGGGCTTAAAACAACAGAAATTTACTATCTTACAGTTCAGGAGGCTAGAAATCTGAATGGAATGATGTTGTCAGTAGGGCCATCTTCCCTCTGAAATCTGTAGGGCAGAATCCTTCCTTGTCTCTTCGTAATCTCTGGTGGTTAGCAGCTTTATCATTCCAATCTCTGCCTCTGTCATTACATGGCATCCTCCCTGTGTATCTCTGTCTTTACATAGTGTTTTCTTCTATTTATAAAAACACTAATCAGCCCAGCTGGTGTAGCTCAGTGGATTGAGCATGGGCTGGGAACCAGAGGGTCCCGGTTCGATTCCCAGTTGGGGCACATGCCTGGGTTGCAGGCCAGGTCCCCAATGAGGGCCATGTGAGAGGCAACCATACATTGCTCTTTCTCCCTCCCTTCTCCTCTCTCTGAAAATAAATAAATAAAATCTTTTAAAAAAACACTAATCATATTGGATTAAGGCTTATCCTGATGATCTCATTGTAATTTGATTAAATCTTCAAAGACTATTTCCAAATAAGGTCACTTTCACAGGTACCAGAGGTTAGGAATTCAACATATCTTTTGGTAATTGCAATTCAACTCATATCAACCCACAAACTAGCTTAACAGAATCACTATCATGTTGTCACTCGGTACTGCAACATGAAAGTCATTGAACATTTATAGCCCTCTCTTATACCTTTTTGGTATATCATGACACTACAGTGTAAGATTTCTCCCTCTCCTTTCCTTCTATTTGTTCTATCACTGGTGTAGATTTAACCTCAACGTTTTTTGTTTGTTTTTCTGGAGACAAATTCACTACATTTTCTCCAATCTCCTGGAAACCAAATTAATCATGTAACAATTCTGTTCAAACATGTGTAATGGCTCCAATTATACTTCTTCCCCCCACCAATAGCCTATAAACTTGCACAATCTCCTTTTACCATCATCTTCACAATGGTGATGCTTTAATTTTGTTTTGTTTCATTTTGTTTTGTTTTCCCTCTTTTGTTGTGCCTATGGTGGAGTGACTTATGCATATAGCAGGTAAGAAGCAGATAGTATTGTAAATAGGTAGTTAAAGGGATGAAGCCATAGGTTATCCAAAGAGATTGTAGAATTAAAGTTAACAATAGTATTTTTACAAATCATCAGTATTTGCAAATAACTCTGCTATGCATTATCTCCTTAGAGATTCACAGGCATCCTATGAGATAAACTAATAGTATTTAAAATAATTTGATTAATAAACTGGTATTGAGAAGTCTAACTAACTAATGCAGTGAAGCCTGGGTATTTATTATCACAGATATTTTGTATCCTAATACTTTTACTACAAATTTGATGACTTTTCACCACAGCAAGATTGCGTAAGGGAACAAAGGACAAAAATTTGAGGATTTCTTGAGTTTAAGTGCTATCATAACAGAGTATTAGAGGAGAAAGGCCAAGAGGAGTCTGACCTTTAGGAGGGTAATCAATGAAGAATAATGTTAGGAGAGTAATGGGAAAATTATTCCAGTAGAAAAAAATGATAAATAATAATGCATTAATTACAGAAGTACCTTATAAGAATTTCTCTTAAAATTCATAACAAGAGCTTGGGAAACAATCCAGTAATGAAGCAATAAAATTTAAAATAAGTTAACCTTGGTAAATTGACATCAAGACCTAATTATAGTTTAGAAAAAAGTCAATGAGCAAACCAAGATCTCTGTTTAAGAGATTTTGTGCTTTAAAAGTACAGTGGGTGGTCAGCATTACTAAGAACTGCAATAAAGAATAATTAATATCATATTGATAAGAAAATAAGACATCTTGATTACAATCTAGATCAAATTAGTTATTTTATTAGTTTCATTCTTAGAATTACCACAGAGTGATACTGGCTAAAATAACTTATCTTTCTCCAAAAATTTTGTTTTGTTTTTATTTAAATAAGCTACCTCTAAATCATAAAAATTGTGGATTTCCATAATGATTTTTAGATTTTATAGCTATCCACATGTAATTAAAGCAAACATTTACTACTTAAAATCCCTATAGAAGAAAATGATTTTTATCTGATATTCTTAAAACCTTTTTTTGTGCTCTGCTTCCTTTTTCAATTAAATTATTTTTATAATACAATGCTCAACTGTAGGACATTTCTTATGAACATTGCTGATAAATGAGAACTTAGAAATAGCATTAGATTACTAGAGATTTCCTCTCAATAGATTTTAAAGCATATTAAAAGTGATGGGATTTGACCCCTAATTGCAGAAGATTGAGGAATGAATGGCAAAAACAGATTCCTATTTTCAAGAACCTGATATTTAACAAAAATGATATATGCTGGCACTATCTGGAAAAAAATGTCCTGTTCTAGGGATATTTGAGCATGCTGTGGTTATGGGAAAGTGTCTATGGTATGAGAACAATTAAAGGCACTAGAAGTAGATTTACTAATGGACCAACTCTTGTAAGAAGCCATCAGAAATAGGGGGCCAGGTATTTGTTGGACCAAACTGACACTAAGAAGGTATGGTTTCCTTCAAGAAGTCTGGAAATTTTCTCTTACATCTGTCTTTGGTCACTGATCTCAAGTCCCATTATATTCCTTAAGAGTTGGGTAGCTCCTGATTTTTCTTGAAATATTTGTCTTTATAAAAGTTGTACCTTTGGTCTAGTATCTATAAAAGCAAATCACTATTTTCAATCACATGATGAGTATTCTATTTTTAGTTCTACTGCGATAACCTGGGATTAAATCATAAAAAATGCTATGATAACAGCCATCATCCTCTTAAAATATTGAATCTGGCTGGCTTCCTGGTACAATAAAAAAATGGGGACCTTGAAATAACAGAATGGTTAAGAATGTGGGCTCTGGAGTCACACAGACATGAGCATGGCTTCTACTCCTGCTACTTACTAGATGTGGACCTTGGAAGTATTTCTTAAACTGTCAGTTTCATAATCTGTAACTTGAAGTAATTTTAGACTCATAGGGTTATAATGGTAAAATATACCGTGGAAACTGGTACCCTAGAAACACTATGTTGTACTTATAATTTCTATTATTTTAGTATTCTTTCTTATTTGATAAACACATGTTTGTAGATCAAGGGTTCAAATAAGAGTGATTTTATTTTATATGTGTTTCACTTTGTTTATATGGAAGCAAAATATTTTAAAAGTTTTAAGTAATTATTAAAAGTTTACTGTGATGTGAGAGGCAACCATACATTGCTGTTTCTCTCCCTGTCTTTCTCCCTCCCTTCCCCTCTCTCTGAAATTAAATAAATAAATAAAAAAAAACCTTTAAAAAAAAGTTTACTGTGATACTATGTTCAGAGGTACAATGTACTAATTAATAATACAAACAACAATTTAATTTATTTTCACATAGTACATGTATTTAGAGCTTTATAAAAAGCCTTCTTATAAAGTAAAATTAGTCTCTTCAACTTTTAATTATTTTGTCTCAGTATATAATTTGGGGTATTATTATTCAGGTAAAAGTAAAATAAAATGCTTAAATCTACCCAGTCAAGTAGATAACAAGAGATAACCTATTCTAATTGGTTTGATTCTTTTATTTATATACAGAAAGCAGTAGTTCATTAAAATATGAAAAATTTAAAAACTGGGTGAGGAAAAAGGGTTCCAGAAATCTCAAAAGATTCAGTTGAGATCTCTGAGGTGCTGATTAAATCTGAATAAAACACTTTCCTAAGAATTAATGTCCTAATGTAGGAAGCACTAAGTGATTTGTGATTTCCAGATCTTTTATATATTAGTCCCGAAGCCTGTCATTTTTTCATCAAATCATTTTCATTGCTATTTGTTTACATTTGTCCCATTTTTCCCCCTTTGCCCTCCTTTGCCCATCCCAAACCCTGCGCAGTCAATTCCCACACTCTTGTCCATGTCCATGGGTCATTCATACATGTTCATTGATCAGTTCTTTCCCTTTCCTTCTACCATTATTCCCCTCCCTCCTCTCCTCTAGTTCCTGTCAGTCTGTTCCATGTCTCCTTGTCTGTGTTTTTATATTTCTTGTTAGTTAATTTTGTTCATTAGATCCCTCTTATAGGTGAGATCATATGGGATTTGTCTTTCACCACCAGGCTTATTTCGCTTAGCACAATACTCTCCACTTCCATTCATGCTGTTGCAAAAGGAAGGAGTTCTTTCTTTCTGCTGCATAGTATTACATTGTGTAAATGTAGCAGTTTTTTGATCCACTCATTTACTGATGGGCACTTAGGTTGTTTCCAGCACTTAGCTATTGTAAGTAGTGCTGCTATGAACATTGGGGTGCATAGGTTCTTTTGAATTGGTGTTTTGGGATTCTCAGGGTACATTCCCAGCAGCAGAATAGGTGGGTCAAAAGGCACTTCCATTTTTATTTTTTTAAGGAAATTCCATAGTGTTTTCCACAGTGACTGCACCAGTCTGCAATCCCACCAACTGTGCCCTGGGGTTCCTTTTCTCCACAGCCTCACAGGCACTTGTTGTTTGGTGATTAATTAATGATGGCCATTCTAACTGGTGTGAGTTGATATCTGATTGTGGTTTTAATTTGCATCTCTCTAATGGCTAGTGAGGCTGAGCATCCTTTCATATGTCTCTGGAACCTCTGTATGTCCCCCTTGAAGAAGTGTCTGTTCAGGTCCTTTGCCCATTTTTTAAATTGGATTGTTTATCTTCCTGGTATGGGGTCATATGAGTTCTTTATATATTTGGAGATCACACCCTTGTCCAATGTATCATTTTTTAAATTTATCATTTTTTCCCTTTCTTTAGGCAATAAACAGTCTGAAACTGGATGCTTTAATTAGAAAAAGATTGTGGGTGTTTAAGTCAATGTAGAATCTGAAGAGCAGAGCAGTTATTTAGCAGAAGCATATATAAGTATTCTTATGGAGACAAGTCTCAATGAAGGCAAAATTATTTTCCAAGTCATGATTCTCAGAAACTATCACATAAATAAATTAGCGGAATTTTAAAAATTAATCACAAGTAAAAGAAGCAGCCAAAAGATGCATGAAAGGGGATATATGCTAATCTATGCACCATGATTATTTCCTATAAGTGAAAATTGAAATGAATTGTAAAAGCCAATGAAGCAGCAGAAAGATGGTTGACTATAAATCCCAGCCAATGTCCTAGATATGTCAGTCTCCATGAAAGGCATGCTTTCTGATGTTGCATTTTCCATTAGCATATGGGGCAGCAGAAACCAATGCATGTGCTTTCCTGACTCATTTGCATGTCACCATTTATATCATCTTTCCACTGCCCTGTGGCATTGTGGCACCCACCTCTCAAATGAGAAATATGTAGCAGTAATAATTTTTTGATAACACCTTAGTAATTACATGACCCTTGAAGGGCTTCTTTTCAAAATTCAAAACTCACCTTTCCTTGCTACAGTGTGAATCTAATTTCATTCTTGGCATGGAACCTGGTTATTAACTTTCCTTTTCTTGACAGACCTGGTAGGTGATGGTAAAGTGAGTCAGAGAAAACGGTTAAAAAGGAGAAAGTTGGAACCAACAGATTTGCTACAAGTAGCCTACAGAAAAAAAAAATTGAAAGGTGCTTACTTTTTGGAAAATTAACAGTCACTGAAGAGAATGTCTACTCAGTGACTAAATTTTTATTATAAATGAAAAACTATATCTATTGAATTGAAGATGTTAATATTAAAAACAAAAGATCTAATTCTGGATTTCATATATGAATAAATATGTGATTAAGACTAAGTAACATAGATTTAGACCTTTAAGTAGCATTTGCTTACCTATGTGGAAATCGCTTTGGACTTTACGTCTTAGATATTTAGAATTTTATCTAGAGGAAACTTATGAATGCAGAGGAAATAAGCCATATACAGTTCATGATTGACTGATACACATAGTATCTTAAGCAAGGAAAGCCCTGATTCACCTTCTAATTTTGTTTTTCAGGCTTTCACATGTACAGTGAAAATCCCTAGGTCAAAGCATGTTGTCTTGAAATTGCTGACTGTCGGTACACAAATTGGAGTATTTACTTACATAAGTCAATGAATGGGTGATCACATATGTACAAAATCCGAAGAAATCTAAATATATCTGTCCACCTATCTATCCATCTATCAGGACACATAAGTGAATGTAGCAATGACACAAATACCAAGTCAATATACAAAAATCTTGTTTGTGGAAAGACACTTCTACTTTTTCCTCTGCAATTTTCACACATTTTTCTTTCTTGACTTATAAAGACATCCAATGCCATAGTGAATAGAAGTGCAGATATCCTTGCTTTGTTCCCAATCTTAGGGATGTGCTAGCTGTCAGTTAGGGTAAGGATGGTCAAATTTGTTCTTAGATTGCTGAGAAACTTTATAATAAATTATTTTTGTGTTTTGTCAAATGCTTTACTGAAACTACTGAGATAATCATATGATATTTTGGTATCTTTCAATGTTAAAATGGTAAATTACATTACTTGATTTTTAAATGATAAGTAAACCTTGCTTCATGGGATAAATCTTACTTTTTTCACTTGGCATTAAACTATATATTTCAGAATGATTTCTGCTAAGATTTATAGATATGTGTAGATATTTATGAGGTGTGGTTATCTCTAGGTTTCTTTGCTCACAATTTTCTTGTCTGATTTGGTGTCAGGGTTATAGTGGCTTCATTAAATGATCTGGAGACTGTTTTTTCTTCTAATTTATAGATTTTTTTCAGAATTGATATTATTTCTTCCTTAAACACTTGGTAGATACTTTATTTTGCAAATTTGTTATAAGCATTTAAAGCTATAAATTTTATCTTAGAGTTATTGCATTCTACAAATTGTATGTTCAGTTTCTTTTTATTTACTTCAAAATATTTTCTGATTTCACTGTGATTTCCTTTTTTACCCATGGATTATGCAGAAGTGTGTGGTTCCTAAATATTTAGTGATTATCCTGTTATCTTTTACCATTGATTTCCAATTAAACTATGTTTGGTTGGAGAACAAATCCTGTATTTTTAAAATCTTTTCCAAAATACATAGAGACATTTTTTTATGATTCAGAATATTCTTTATATTGGTGAACAAACCATGTGTACTTGAAAAGAACATGTACTCTGTAAATGTTTTGTCCACAGTCCTAAAAAATATCAATTTGGTTAAAGTTAAATGTTAATATAATTCAAATATTCTATACTTTTACTGCTTTTTGTATTCTTGTTATACAAATTATTAAGAAAGAAGAAGTGTCAAAAAGTACAACTTTAATGGCTGACTTCTCTACGTATCTCTTTAGTTCTGTTAGTGTTTCCTTTACTTCATGTATGCCTAGATTTATTAATAGACCATATACATTTAGGATTGTTATATATTTTTAATAAATTCACCATTTTATAATTATAACATAACCTCTGTAACTCTGGTAATATTTCTTTTCCCAAAGTTTACTTTGTCTGATATTAGTATAGATTTCCAAACATCATTATTATTATGATTTGCTATTGTATCTTTGTAATCATTTTATTTTTATCTATTATAACTCTTTATATATTTAAGGTTCACATTCATGTTTTGTGAACAGGATATAGCTGAATTTTGTTCTTATTTTTATTGAGTTTCAAAATTTCTGCCTTATATTTGGAATCTTTAGCCTATGTAGATTTAGCTTCATAGTTGATATGCTTGGATTTTAGTCTATCATCTTCCTGTTTACTTTCTATTTTACCAATTTGTTCTGCTATTTTTGTTGTTTTCCTAACTACTTTTTATTGCATATTATTGTATTTCATTTTATGTTTATATCACATATTATTTAAATAACTTTTTCCTTTTCAAATTAGTGCTCTATAGTTTATAATATGCAACAAATTAATATTATAGAACTTCATATATAAGAACATAGCACCAGTGTATTTTTCTCTCTTGCCCTTTGTGCTATTGTTGTTTTAAATATATATACATATACATGTTATGTGTGTATACACACATATATACATGATATGTATTTACTATCATCTATCTATCTCACCCTTTTTTGTCACTATTGCTCTGTCTTCAGTTCACTGATATTTTATTCTATATTGACCTTTTCTAATCTGCTGTTGAGTCTCTATGATACATTGTTCATTTCAGACACTGTATCTCTCAGTTATAAAATTCCTATACTGTTCTTTTTTATAATTTCCATTTTTCCATAAGATTCTCATTATGCTCATAGGTTTTCTTTAGATTATTAAAGGTATTTATACTAGTTTTTAAAATGTCTCTTCCGCTAATTCTATTTCTGTGTCTGTTTCTATTGATTAATTTTTGCCTAGTTACAGGTCACAAATTGCTCTTTATTTTCCTGACCTAGAATATCCTAAGCTATATATGTACAGTGTAGTATTTAGCCAAAGATTCAATCAGATCCCTGCAGATTTTTGGAGTTCATTGTCTTTGCAATGGTTTTTTCTTTCTTTTTCTGATAGACTGCCTCACAGATTCCAGCTACTTCAGTAGCTCTGAACTATAATCTCGGTCTCCCCAACTCAGCAAGAGGTCATTATGCTCTGTTTTGCTCCAGCCCTGTGTCATGACCTGGAAGGTGTTTTCAGACTTAAATAAATCACCTTGTTTGCCTTTTCTCAGGTCCTGCCCTGCTTATTATCCAATGACTGTAAACAGTCGTTTCATGTACTTTGTCCAGTTTTACAGTTTTTTATGTTGGAAGGCCTATTACAGTACCAATTATTGCAGCATGCCTGAATGTTGAAATATGTTATTTTGCAATTTTTAAATCAGTTCATTATATTGCTGAAAAGATATCAATACACGATAGATGCTAACAGTAGTACATACTGATTAGTAACATACTGTCCCCTGCCTTAAAGGAGCTCTCAGTTCTCTGGAGCAGAGACTAATAAAATAATTTCAATGCAATGGAATAAGCACAGAAAGGGAAGCTTTTAAAACAACTGTGCTTGAACAACAATTAAAAAAAAAGAAAACATAACCACAAAAAAAAAAAAGAAAAAGAATAAGCGTTATGGGAGAAAAGTAAAAGTGTTTATTATACATTTTATTCAGTCCAAAGTCAAGATTGGTTGTACTCTCTAAGGTTATGGATCTCAATTGTGGATGTAACATTTGGATGCCCCATGGGAAGCTCTAAAAAGTATTGATGTCTGAGCCCAACATTAAATTTTTTAATTTGGGCAATCTGGGGTGTGGCTTGGGCTCTCAGCTTTTTTAAAACTCCTGTTAGTATTTGCTATGAAGCCAAAATTGAGAATGTTAATCTATAGTAATTTATATCAGATAGGGTTTAAGAATAAATGTGTGGATTGGTAAACACAATAAATATTGTTTTACCAGGAAAGTATTTGCTCTGTATTTTCTGTTGCCAATGTTTCAAAAACAGTTGTGCCATATATGTTTCCAGTATTATAGTTTCACCCTGTTTTGATGAAATTATATTGATTTAATAAATTGGCAATGCATCCACTCATGTAAAAAATATTTATTATGTCCTCTTTTTATATTAACTGTGCTAAGTGCTAGAGCTTTAACGTGTGGTCAGTTATCAAAGCAAAGGATAATATACTACTTGGTATTAGCGTCACAGTAAATTTTTCTCATAAGGCTGATGTGTCAGAAGTATGCTGCTCCAATAAAATAATATGCACATTCTTGTTAAAGTACAAACACTTATTTATCAAATAAGTACAATATTCATGACCAGATTTCCAGCTCTGAAAATCATAAGAATTAACTTTGTTTTCTAGTTTCTGAGGCTATCACTCTCAAAGAAAAAGCAGCACAAATACAATTAATTCATATACTGTTAAAGGTCATCAAGAAAGGGATTTGGGAATATTATAAATAAAGCAATCTAAATCTATAATATCTACTTAAATTTTTAAACATCTCTGCTGGTAACATCATAGAAATAACAAAAGCTTTAAAAAATAACACATACATTTATACTATAAATATTCATTCTTATTTATTTTATTTTTTTATTAATTTTTTTTTGTTTAATTACAGTTATTTGCAGCCTCTCCCCTCCCTCCTCCCTTCCCCTCCTGTCCCACCCCCCAGCATCCCTCCTCCCCCTTAGTTCTGTCCATGTGTCCTCTACAGTGATTCCTGAAAACTCT